>BRDA01008227.1:52286-69589 GCA_036984385.1 Crenuchus spilurus | reverse complement strand
TATATATATATATATAATTTGTTTGAAAGTATTGTATCCATGTATTCCATAATTCAGGTTTAGTGAGTATATTTACATACATCATTTATTATCTAGGGCACAGTAAATCTGCCAGTGTTAAATCAACACTATTAGAGTTAAATTAAAACTGGGAGTGTTACATTTTGACACCCTCAGTGTTAATTTAACTCTAATAGTGTTGATTTAACACTGACATATTTACTGTGTGCAGCTTACAACAGTGCTTTGTTGTCAACTCTGCAGAGGTGTACTACACAGGTTCAAGTTTAAATCAGCTTGGACCAGTATCCTGCCAGAGTCAAAAGCCAACACTGATACTGAGAAAAAGGATACAGTAAACATAAAATAACTGAAGTGTAAACAGACCACATTATAAAGCATTTTGATACATGATCAAAGTGCATTTAGTGCATAGATTGGTAATTACATAGTAATTAGTAGATTAGAATTGCATTTAAGTGCATCTCAAAGAGATGAGTCTTCAGTCTTTTGAAGCTAGTAGAAGAAGGTGAAAGGGCTGAGAAAGATCATGATGCTTGTCTTTCACTCATCTTAAAGAATGGTGTGTCAGCGTGAGCCATACTCAAAAGCTTAAAGGTTTTTTTTTTGTCGTACACAGTAAATCTGCCAGTGTTAAATCAACACTATTAGAGTTAAATTAACACTGAGAGTGTTACATTTTGACACCCTCAGTGTTAATTTAACTCTAATAGTGTTGATTTAACACTTGCAGATTTACTGTGTACCATAAGGTATGAAGGTTTTGATCCATTTTGGCTTTGTAGATGAGCATCAGTGCAAAATAAAAAAAATATTGCTCAAATGTTGCTCTTTGAATGCTCAGGAAATGTAATGCAAAATCTTCTATAATTTTTTGAAAAGAAACAAAATGTAGACATGATATACTTCAGGGCAATTACAATAATAATTTACTGCATCAAAAGTAAGAGGGCTCTTGTTATGGATGAGAAATAGTTGAGTTCAAATTGAAATTCTTTATTTTAGCAAACATGAGCATTATTATCTTGGCTAATGTGAGCACATGAGATATTACAGTGATGTAAAGGAGATCTGTTTGTGGGTGGGTCTTAAATTTATTGCAGGTAGCTACTTGCAGGCATATGCCTTTTGTAAGTGTAGATTTCACCATCAAAACCATCAAGGTGTCTTAGATACTTGTGTATGTCAATTCATTTTTACTTAACCCATGCTGTTGAGGCATTACTGGATTCCCTTGACTTTTGACATATAGTGTTGCACCACTGGTGAGATATGGTTTATGTGAACTGGTTTGTTTATCATATTGAGGACTGACTTCACTGAATCAAATCTGAATACAAACTTTATTAATGAATTCCAGGAACCAATGGCCTTCCGGAAAGCAGCGAAGGGGACCCTGATAGGGGGTGGAGTTGTAGCCACAGCCTTTGGCCTATCACAATTTTTCGAATACAGGAGGAATCAGGTAAGCGTTTGCTCTTGAGCTTTAGGTGTAAGTAAGTGTAGCTCAGATTGAACTCTTGTATTTGACCACAGATGTCCACACAGGGACAGCAAGAGCAAGCGGAGTGCCTCAGAATCTGGTACACCAAAATTCTGTGCATGTCTTATCCTGACTGAGGAATGTTTCTGCCTTAAGACTTATATAACACACCTCTGGGTTTACCACACAGGCCGTTCATATGGAACAGAGAATTGGAAAGTCATTACGATTACTTGTGTTTATGAACATAAGAGTACTTGTTGTACCTCAAGCTGCAATGCTCTGTTTTAAAGAGATGATTTAAGAATCTGACACCAAATATAGTTGATCAGCCAAGCAATGATATGCAATATTAAGCTAGGAGTCTGTAACTAATGGTTACTGTAAGTAATGGAAGCTTATTTCCAGTTTAACATCCAGTAAACTGCATTGGAGGCTGCCACAGTCTAAATAATTCATGGGAAACTGTTGTTATCTATAAAAAGTTGACAGAATAAACACTTCAAGAGGGCTGCGTCTTTGTAGGGCTGGTCAGTAAATCGAAAATCACCCAAAACCAACATTAGGAACCTCTTAACTGAGGTGCCCGTGCCAATTATTTAAAAAAATTTAAGTTCTTTCAATGCTTTCCCCACAGTGTGTGTTCAGCTACTGTCCTCTTGAGAGCTTGAGAAGCTTATACCGATGCAAAATGCAGTGTCTGTTGTTTGGACACATTTAGACATTTGAACACAATAACAATTCATCATATTTGAGGTAAAATGCTCAATTAATTATGATTTGAGGTCATATCACTCAGAACTACCTCTTAGCTATTTAACTCTTAGCTATTTAGTTTTTACTCTTTTTACACATCAGACAGCATCAGTAATGAGGCTGGTCAGTTTAACATTGTTTACTTTTTCATTCTAGTGTAAAAATCCCAAATATTTGTACATGGCTTTATTATCCAATAACTAGACGTAAAGCGGTGTGTTGAGTTATTCTTAAGTAATGGTTGTGTGGACTGCACACTTTGTCAGTGGTTCCTGACAAAGTTACAGGCTGTTGGGCTGGGACTTGCTGGATTATGGTTTTTATCCAGCCTGCCAGAGGAATTTAAATGAAAATCATCTTGTGGAAAATAATTGACAGTTTGCAAAATAATGATTCATCCCATGATCAACCATTTAATCTCTGCTGTTGTGCTTGAGAATGAAGTATTGTTCAACATGTTTGTTGGTTCAGTAACTCCTTAAGTTTCACTTTCACACATGGTTTGTGGAGGTTGTGAGTTATTCATTTGTTAATGTTAGCTCTGCTATGGCTTCAGCAGTTATCCACTCATAGCAGTCCGACACACACACTAGCACACCACCATCACGTCAGCGTCACTGCACCCAAAATCCACCAAAGTCACACATGCTCTGTGGGGGTCCTGATCAGTGAAGAACAGGTGAAAGGAGGATAATAAAGTATACAGAGAATTGTAATTTAATCTAATTGTAGAACTACACAGTGCTCCTTTATGATCAGTGGAGCTGATAACATGGACAATGAGTGTAGATACAAGAATAGTTTTAATGAAGTGGGTGACAAGGTGCTAATAAACGGCTTTACATAATATGTTTAGGTGCCTAAGGCTTTTGCACAGTATTGTATGCTAAATAAAGCTGCAAGGAGTACTAATGCAATGACTGGATGGTCTTATTCTCCAGACCACGTTCTTCTCATGTAGTTCCACTATGAACTGTTATCAGGTTGTGTTTGCCAAAGCAGCATGGTGCTTGAAGAGTAATGCACAAATTGGTTAAAGGACCTCACTTGAATATAAAATCATGAACAATCTCATCCCCATTCATGCAGCAAAGGGACCAGTGGCACTCATCACAATCTACCTGTATTTAGACTAGGAAGAGCCCTGGGGGGTACAGACTTCATCTCGTTCGGATGTTATACTAAATAACTTAAGGTCAAGTAGATTAAGATAATCAACAAGGCCTTCTGAAACAAACGAAGGAGGGAAAAAAAGCAGAACCCACACACACTCTTGAAGAGCAATGGGGGTCCTGATTTTCTTGCTCATCATGTATTCAAATCCGCCAGAACCCATTTCGTCCATTATCCCGCTTCTGTAGTGTTCAGCTCCAGCTTAAACTCCAGGGAGTGAGAGAATTATGGCCTCTTAAGGATTCAGTTGTCAAGGAGATGCATCATTAATGTGGCCAAAATGCAGATCTTTATTTTTTTGGAGTAACCAGCCCAAGTGTAAAATTTCAGGAAATGTTCCATTCAGTGATGTTTGATGTCCTTTTTCGTGGTACTGAGTGCTGTAGTTCATGTCGCACTGCCAAGAGAGAGTGGTTGCAGGGTATAGACAGTATACTAGTAGTCATTATATTGCTGCATACCTTGGTTGTGATAGGCCTTGCAGTATATTAAAGTGAAATAAAATCTTCTTCAAAAGTTTGGGCACCTCTAGTCAAATACCACATTGTGTTGATTTTCTTAGTGAAACTAAGCAAGTCCACCTTTACAGGGAAAAATGAAAATATTTCCTATACATTTTAGTGCACAGTCTCTACAGTGTGTCCTGTCATTAAGATATTTTTTTTATTAAATATACCTCAGTCTGTGTGAAAAAGGCTGACTGTGCAGGTAGATGGGTATTAATTTCTGATAATTAATATTCGTGGCTGTAGGAGTGGAGGCCGGCGCCCATCCAGTTATCTCCATCAGTCACCTGCCGCTGCAGTGAGACATTAAAGTCCTCGTATATCCACGTTTACAGAGTACAAGACATTGGTAATTTCACCCTGAGAATTGTCCAAAGATCCAGGTGTAATGTATCGGTGCACAGTACAGGAGGACGTGTTCATAGTGTGAATGCACTGGATAACAAACTAGATTCACAAGACACAAAGCTGCCCAAAAACCAGGTCTCCATGCAGAGCACATCACCACCTCATCAGGAGAAAAGAACTGCATGCTGGACATTTTAGCACATATTGTTACATCAGTCTTTTTCACAGAGTGAGGATTTCATCATCATATCTTCATTAGTATTACAGTTACGATCGTTTGAGTAAAGAAGCAAACCAGACACTCTTTACATTATGTATACATAACCTGCAAACCCAATGATCTAAACAGGTCTACGTCTGGTCAGTAGTTGGATGGTAGACCGCTTGGAAAGCTTGTGTGGCTGATGGAAGTGGTTTCTATATTCCTTTGTTCTGTGTGGATCCCAGTGCCCCAGTGCAGTGAATGTGACACTGAATGGTGTAAATGGTGCTGCATACTGGATGAGTTGTAAAACCGAGGTCTCAGTGTCAGAAAAAGATCTCTGGTCATTTCCTCTAAAAGAGTAGAGGTGTTACCCCAATCTCCAGGATAAATTTCCCCACTCTTAATCATCTTCATCTTCAAAAACTGGCACAGTCTCTCCTCACCTCTATGTCTAATAGCTACTGTGTGCTAAGAGTTATGGTGTGGACTGGCTGTTGCATCGTCCAAGGTTATGTTCACATTACCAGGCTGAAGTGATTCAAATCTGGTTTGATTAATGTGACACAGATTTGATCTTTTCATTCACTTTCATATGTGGTTCTGGATCAGATACTTATTCAGTTTGTGGGCATTCCACCAGTCAGATTGGATTTCATGGGTCTTTTTGCCTGCATACATGCGCTTAGTGCTAAGCCATTCATCCACATAGCTGCAATTACAGCAAAAGCAGCCAATTTACCGTCACGGTCTCTTCATATAGAGCCCACCAGCAGTTTACTGTTCTCCTGAGCAAAACATGATGAGCTACTAACACGTCTGTTTTGACCGTTTTAATACAATCAGTCGAAGGGCGGCACGGTGGCTTAGTGGTTAGCACATTCGCCTCTCAGCGCTGGGGTCTTGGGTTTGATTCCCCATCTGAGCGGAGTTTCCATGTTCTCCCCGTGTCTGCGTGGGTTTCCTCCGGGGTCTCCGGTTTCCTCCCACAGTCCAAAAACATGGAGGTCAGGTAAATTGGGTAATATAAAATTGTCCGTGTGTGTGTCACCCAGCGATGGACTGGCGCCCTGTCCTGGGCTTAGTCGACTACTGTAATGCCCTGCCCTGCGCCCAGTGAGGGGGTAGGGGACTAACCCCGACCCTGATAAGGATTAAGTGGGTGTGTTAATGAATGTTAATGAATGAATACAATCAGTCCTCTAAACACATACAGGGTTGCCAAGTCCCATGAAATTCTCCAGCCCAGTGTCAGACACAGAGCTGGCCTCCACAAACTCAAACTAGCCCAAAATCTTCAATCACAGGTGTTTGAAGAAGCTTTAAAAAATTAAATCTTTGTCATTCTTTTTTGTTTTTACTTAAACCAAAACCTCTGCACCCTGCCACCTCTGAAATTTTACTGTTCTACTGTTCAAATATGACTGTTTATGTTGTTGGTGACTGAGGTGAGATGCATATATGAATGAAAGTGAGCATGCATGCTGTTTCAGAGACAGGTTTGTTCACATTACATACAGGTACAGATTTATGAATGTGAACTGTCCAAAAGTGGCCAAATTGATCTGAGCAAAAAATTGCATAATGAGACGTGTAATGTGAACGTAGCCCAAGTGGATGCTGACCATCGGTGATGTTTGAGGTGACTCTCTAGTGTCTGACCCAAATGTCAGAACGCTTTGAGCCTTTAGAAAAGAGCTAGAGAAATGGAACTGTCAGTAAGTAAGTACTGGACCACAAAGTAGGAGAGTTTCTGGTTGGTGATGTTCATTTTGTTCATTGATCACTGTCATGAAATCTCTTCATCACTTTGTTTCTTTACCACAAAACTTTCTTTTGTGTACTGATGTTTTTTTTCCCTTTTATTCATGTCATTCATCTGTGTCCTGCCTTTCCCCAATGAAGCCTAAACCGGTAAGCCAAAGTGGAAAAAGAACAGGAAAAAAAAATCTGATTTCCAAAAATTAATCTGCAATCACGCATGTGTCAGGCACTAATCTTTGGGATTGTGATGTTAATTTGGCAAACGTGTGCATGTGTCTGTGCGTGGCTGAGTCTCCTCTATGGCAAGGGCACTGCCACACTCCGGCTAGCCGGCTAAGTAGCGCTCTGCGGTGGCCGATTGCGTATTTGCATGAAATTCGCCGGTTGCCTCCGTGCACTTGTCGTGATTGCAGGACAGCCTCTCTCTTAATTGTCTGTGGATGTTTTAAATAATATGTCCGTCCTTGGAAATAGACACTAATTATTGGATCTTGTTTTTACATGCTGTTACTGTCTAAATTGCAAATGTCTGGGTTCATTTGGTCATTTGCAAGTCAAATGGACCCCACAGGCTTTTGGGGGCAGATTGATGTAATCATTTAGGCCGAATGCTAACGACAAAAATGAATAAAACGTTTCATTATGGCTAAAATCTTCACTATCTTGCCCTCCTGCGCACTTGTTTAGTCTCAATTTGAATTTGTACATTTCAGGTTTTTGTCTTCTGTCAGAGGACACCGCAAGACAAATATCTTCTCATTTGCTTCCATTCAGTGCTCTGCCGCACAAAAATCAAAAGGCTTGACTGTCACAACTGACTTAGTTAAGCCCCAGGCACGTTTCTGAAGCCTAAATTTTGCTATTGTTTAGCTATTCTGCTCTAAAGATGCCCAGCAGAGACAATCAGTATGAGCGAAAGACCGAAAATTGTGTGCAAATAATGCAAACATGTAAAGCAGTCAACGTGTTATTGATGAAGTCCTCTGCAATTAGCAATCATGATTTCAATTGAGAAGCACCTTCCAGACCTTCTGATGCCTATTTGGCTTCAATCACACATATTGTTACTGTCAGAACAAAACATTGTATCTCCAAAATGGTAACCTTACAGGAGGACAAAAGCTTTTTCTATAATGAAGCATTTTGGAGCATTCCTATTGGTCCAGTGATGACATAATGTTCACATAATAGTCTGGCTGACATGTTCAAATAATGCCAAAAAGTGAAAAATAACAAAAATGGAGATACAAGGTTTTGTTCTGAGAGCAGCGAGATATATATACAGTGTATAATGATGGATGGACCAGCAAGAGGCCAGCATCAGAGGAGCAGGCAGCAACCGAGGAGCAGTATAGTGGAGAAGAAGGTCAGATATATAAGAAGGTTGTGGACTATTAAGGGCATGGAATGTCATGAGAAAGACCTTAAACTGAATGAGAATGGAACTGTTGAGGAACCCAGATGATTGAAGCAAATATTTTGGAAGAGACAAGTACTTGATCAGCAGTTTTGAACATTTTGAAGATGTTCAAAAGCCAGTGGAGCAGTGCTGAAACCACTACATCAATTAAGTTATTATGCAATCATGGTTGCATAAATTGAATTATGTGTAACTGATAAATGAAGAATATCTGGGAAGTGCATCTTTTATGAGAAATTCAAGTTTCCTTAATTAATACTAATTAACCCCAGTAGAATTAGACACTGACAACATATAAATCTCATGGCATGATGACTAACTTTAATTTTCAGTTAGATTTTTAATTTGATGTGGGTAAACCTATTGGTCAATAATTGTCTGTAATATCTGTAGGTTACACTCTTAATAATAAAGGATCTTGACTTTTTGCCGCCGGAGATGCCTGCTATAGAATCTGTACAGTATGTGTACAGTATCTCATTAACAAATATAGTTCTTTAAATAACTGTCCATTCAAAGGTTCTTTATAGAACTACAGTGATTCTTCTAAGAGAGTAGTGCCCAGTCCTAGTCCTGGAGATCTACCACCCTCCAGAGTTTAGCTCCAGCCTACATCTCAAACACCTGATCCAGCCTATGAAGACCTCCAGGGTCATGTTGGATCTGAACTCTTCAGGGAAGTAGTTCTGCAGAATTATGATTGGGCATCTGTGCTCTAAGGTATCACTTAAAAAACATTTTGGTGCCTTTATTTTTAAGAGTGTATGACAATGTCTTTCTAACCGTCAGATCATGACTTTTGCAGTTTGTTCTGGCTTTGTTTTGAGTTGTTGTGTGTAAACTTGAGCAGGCTCGTTTGGCCTATGTGGAGGCAGAGGGCCCTGTGAAGATGCCGTTTGAAGACAGGCTGCCGAGCCGTCAGGAACAGCTTGCCTCGCTCCAGAACACGCTGGAATTTGACGTCCTGGTGGTGGGAGGCGGAGCCACAGGATCAGGATGTGCCTTAGATGCAGTCACCCGCAGTGAGCACAACATTTATTTTTAATCTGGAGATCTGGTTGGAATTATGAAGCTTCTTATCTGTCCATTTCCTGAAAACAGTGTGCAGCTGAGGTAGACTGATGTGATGTCTGTAGATAGAAATATGTTTTACATACAGTATAGACAAACGTACTGGGACACCTGCTCATTCATTGTTTCTTTTGAAACCATGTGTAGTAAAAAAAAGACTTAATCCTGCTTTTGTTGGTGTCCAGGGAAGGTTTTCTACTAAACTTCGGAGCATTGACTGCATTCAGTGACAAGAGCGTTCATTAGGTCACCACCCCACCTCATCCTTACCTCCCCAACTCATCCTAAAAGTACTGGATGGAGCACCATCATTCTAGAGAACGCGGTTCCACAGCACAATACTGCGGGGTTTATATCCCTCTATGTGTGCATATACACATCTGTGTCAGCAATGAGTGCTACATAAAGTAGTTGACTGCATTGATTAGAAATGGTGTCCACAAACATTTGAACATATAGTGAATGTTTTGGAGACAGTAGAAGTGTTATTTATACAACTTCTTTATGTCTTAAAAGTTTTAGTCTCCAGTCAGTACTTTAATGAAAGGCAGTAATGAGTATTAAAGTTTCTTTATAAAGTTTGAATCATGTTTTTCCAGCTTCTTCCTTTTAGGTAATTTCTTCAAAGTTTCTTTGAAAGCATTTTGCTTAATCTCTTCCTTGCTTTTAGATGGTCTTGAGTAAAAAAATGTTCTTCTATTGTCACTCTCCTCTCCTCAGAAAGCAATATAGAGCCAAACCTGCCCAAATGCAATATGCATGCTCTGATCTTTCCATCCTCATGCATATTACAGATAGTAGGGAAATCCGTATGAAAATGACACCAAACGCAGTCTAAATATTTGGGGCCGCGAGGGCTCGAAATGCCAGAGCCGTGCTTAATCTGCTTCCTGCCGGCTCTCCTTCCTCCCCCTCCTCTTCCTCTGTCAGATCTGAAGACAGCCCTGGTGGAAAGGAGCGATTTCTCATCGGGAACCAGCAGCAGAAGCACCAAACTCATTCACGGAGGAGTGCGCTATCTGCAGAAGGCCATCATGAACCTCGATTACGAACAGGTGAAGGTCCCCCATTTTTACCCATTTACCCACATGTTAAGAAAGAGGAATGGAAAGGCAGCCACAGCCCGTAACTCTGACATTTCACACAGCTACTGCAGAAAAGGTAGAGAGAGAACAGAGAAAGTCAGCGAATATGAAGAAAAATCTTTCAGAGAAACATTTGGGATAAAACAATAACAGATAAGTAAAGGAGATGCTTGCTTTAACTCAAGGACTCTTTCTTATGATTGAAAACTTTTTTCTTATGATCGTGAAGCGCTGTGAGATGGTAATTAAGTAAATAAATAAATAAATAGGCTGTTATTACACAACTTTTTGACTTAACTCAAACTGAGGACGTCAAAAGTCCTGCTCATTAATACAGAACATACTTTTTATCAGCTGGCTCCTTTAGGTTGCCTTTAGATGACTGTGGTATCACTCTGGAGCAAACTCACCTGAATGAATGCTTAGCACACCACTCATCACAGAAAATGTTTATTAAAGTATTAATAAAAGTTTATTGTTTTTGTAATCATGCTCAATCATATCAGAATATTATATTATAATAAACCAATTGTTTGGAATGAACTCGGCCTAAGATGTCACAGATGCTCCGTGACAGGGTTTGCTGTCAGCTGAGCACAGCAGTCAGTTAATAATTGTAATGAACAAAGGACGTGATTTGCCTGATGTCCTAAAGGACATGATAATAGGGTACAGGTGAAGGGTGGTAGCACCACAGAAACTGCTAACTTTGTGGGATGTTCTAGAGCCGCTCTAGTGAAGGAGTTCTGAGAATACACTTCTCATACATCGAGTGCTCAGCTGCAGTTAGAATGGGCATGTGATGATGTCAGAAGCCCAGACACATCACCAACCACTACCTCTTAAAAGATAGTGAACTGGGCACTTACCTGTTGCAGGAGAAAAGAGAGCGCGCGAATCTTCCCTCCATTTCCTTATACACTCCTGATCAAATCTTAAGACCAGTTAAAAAATTGCAAGAATTTGCATTTTGCACTGTTGGATCTTAAGAAGGTTCTAAGTAGAACTTCACAAAGCTAAAAGAAGAAATCAGCACAAGAGACAAAACGATTTAAGCAGCCAGTTCTTTGTGACCATAAAGACCATAGCTTTTAAAAGCCAAAATCTGCACAAAAATTTGGAATCCATGTCATTTTCTGTCAAGTATTTACACTGTCAAGACCTTCTGATGGCATTTTTTTTTTGCATTTTTTAAATGATCCTGAGGGTTATGGAACAAAAAAGTCAAGTGGTAGACCCAAAAAAATTTCACCATCACTGAGCCGCAGGATCCAGTTGGCTGTCTGTCAAGACACGGGACAATCCTCTTCCCAAATTAAGGCTATTACTGGTGCTGAGTGCAGGTCAATAAGCATCAGACGGCATCTGCGAGGGAAAGGCTTCAGAAACAAAAAACATCTTCAAAGGCCACGTCTTCAACGCCACAAAACTGCCCGTTTGGACTTTGTAAGAGAGCATCAAACATGGGACACTGGAAGGTGGAAGAAAGTTGTTTTCTCTGATGAGAAAAAGTTTAACCTTGATGGTCCTGATGGCTTCCAACGTTACTGGCATGACAAGGAGATCCCACCTGAGATGTTTTCTACATGACACAGTGTGTGTGTGTGTGGGGGGGGCATCATGATTTGGGGAGCTTTTTCCTTCAGTGGAACAATGGAGCTTCAGGTTGTGCAGGGGCGTCAAACAGCAGCTGGCTATATGGAGATGTTGCAGCAGGCATCCCTCATGACTGAGGACCCTCGTCTGTGTGGTCATGACTGGGTTTTTCAACAGGACAGTGCTGCAGTTCACAATGCCTAACTAAGGACTTCTTCCAGGAGAATAACATCACTGTTTTGGACCATCCAACATGTTCCCCTGATCTAAGTCCGATTGAGAACATTTGGGGATGGATGCCAAGGGAAGTTTAAATTCTTGCAATTTTTTAACTGGTCTTAAGATTTTGATCAGGAGTGTACATCTATTCATCTACACCATTATGGATGTAGCAGCAGGGGGATCCATGGACACTAAAAAGAAGAAAAGACATTATTAACTCACAACATCAAAGAGACATTAACAATACTTACCTATTAATGCATATATACATGTATATGTTTAAGCTAATATGTATACAGTGTATTTTATGTATTTTAGAAAGAGTACTTTATTTTAAGTCCACACTGTTTTAATTAACTGGTTGGTTTGGTCCCAAAGGGGGAGGAGCTAAACTCTATATAAAGGAGGCCCAAACACCAGTTAAGGAAAGGAGTTGGGAGTGAACAGACATTATTGCAGAGCACAGAGAGAAAATAGAGTGAAGACTAAGGTTTTTGATTTGCTCATTAAGTTTCTCTAGAGTTGTAAATATTGTAAATACTTTACTCTTCATTTATTTTCATTATTATACAATTTTTGTTTAGGATTTTTGTCACTTAATAAACACGGATATTTTGCACTTCTTTTGGGCCTCACGTTACCCTCTACCCATCTGCACCACATCAGAAATAACATGTAGGAACCTCTGACTGTTCGGGTCCACATTACCACAGGTGATGACAGATACCTTCTGTCACATAACACAGTCCATTCCACAATGTCTCACTTGTGTTATCCGAGCCAAGGTTGGTTATTCCCACTATTAAGTAGGTTGTCATAATATGCTGATATGGTTGTGTACAGTATGTAATATGATTTATTATAAAAGCATGCACTGTGTTATCAGTAGTGCAGTCCCAACTGCCACAGAACGTTGCTCCTACACTACATTTAGCCAAAAGAACACATGTAGAAGAAGTGCTTTTCTTCATCCCTTCTTCTCTGCATTTAATTCATCATCAGTAGTGACACACAGGTGAGGAATATTAGCACACAGACACTGGGGGGCATTGAGCACACTTATCCAGTACAGTGTTCAGAAACCAGCTGCAGCACCCAGGGCACTATTGGGGGTTAGGTGTAGGTGCCTCGCTCAAGGGAACTTTAGCTATGGATGTTTAAGGAGGGAAATGCAGTTCACACTTCTTCTATTTTTGATATCAGTTCAGGGCATTGAATGGGCATTGAACCAGCAACCCTGTGGTCTCAGGCCTGCTTTTCTCAACTTTAGGCCATGGCTGACCCAAGAAATCTCAAAATAAAACCAAAAACAGGGTATTTCTGCATGGCAAAAAAAATTGCCCTGGATCTGTGTGTGATCAACATATATTCTCAAAAAATATGAAAAGAATAAGGTGTTCTGAATTTAGTCATTTTGACACAATTCAGTTGATTTTTGGATTAGGTTGCCCAGTCTTCACAACCATCATGACAAAAGACTCAGGATTAAGTCAGTTGCAGTGATTACTGTTTAGGAATATAATTCAGTACAAAGGGCACCACACCTTTATTTATCTTGAAATAGCTATGCAGTCATTCGTTGTGCTGAGTAAGATATTTGTACTCTGTTCTGCAGTATCTGATGGTGAAAGAGGCCCTCCATGAGCGAGCTAACCTGCTGGACATCGCTCCTCACCTGTCTGCTCCACTACCCATCATGCTTCCTGTTTACAAGTAAGCATGAAGGCAGCTGTTAACAGTTTCTTTATCACTGAATTTCTGTCAGACTGGTGTCCACTTGAGGAATTCCATTGATCTTTCCAAATTTCTCATTAATGTAATCATTAACATGTAAATAAAGTCATTCAGAGAGGTTTGATGTGAAAAGAACCATTCTAGAGAAACTGATTTGAGACATAGTGTTGGTGATAGGAACCAGACATCTGAAGCATTTAACTAGAAGCTTCCCCTCTAGAAGCTACCTCATAAAAGAAAGGAACACAATACACTGTTGGATGCGGAAGTCATTGTTTTTTGATAGTACTTCATGGCAGACAGGTCTGTGCAGGGCTTCGTAAGGCAAAATATTTGTTATAAATGATCAATTTCTAAATGAGTTTATATTTAACAAAGGGAATTAAGTTAGTCACTGATAACAATGAAAGTCTTTTGTTTGGCTTTTGTCTGGTACAACCCCAAATCAGAAAAAGTTGGAACAAAATGTACAATGCAAAATAAAAATACAAATAATTTTTCTTAAAAGTAAAAAATAATGTTTCTTACATTTTGTTTTACCTTTTTTCATTGAGGTGGCATTTTTGGGTGACACGTTACTCTGACATCTGTAAGAGAATATAAACAGTATTATGGAAATGTTTGGACTCCACTGGTTTGAGTATTTTCTAAATGAACAACTACATTCAACATTAACTTTGTCAACAGAGAGCACATTTCTGCACATTTAAATGCACACATACTGATTGTTTACTGACTTCAGCATATTGGGGAAAATATAAACCATAACAAGTGACCCATGGAAAACATATGGCATTTAATTTTTTAATTTTTTTAATTTTTATTTTTTTTGTACAATATTTTAAATTTAGACAAATGTTGTTTATTTTTACATTTTAACTCAAAGAGGATGGTTACTGGTTGAAAAATCAATGAGAAAGCTCATAACAGTTAACATGGCGTCTGACTGATGCAAAGTCCCGCCCTTCAAAAAAAGAGCCAGTCAGCCCTGCCCCCTCTCTCTTTTTGTTGCATTATGTGCATGACAACTAAAAAGAAACCTGGAAAATCTTTTCTCTTGTGATGTCAGTCAAATTGAAAGCATGTTGTTTATATGTCTTGAAATATTTCTGTGGTTGGTAGTTTGGTATATGTAGGTATTTCCTCATTCAAAACACATGAGACTTGGTCTTGTATGGTTGGAATTGTTGCCGGGGGCTGGTGCAAAGACTTTCACTTTAAAATCCAACAAAATGCCAATAAAAAATAAAAAAATTAACATAAGGTGTCATTTGACCAGTGTCCAAACTTTTTCCATTAGACTGTATAAAGGTGATGTAATGGCTTTTTAAAGCAGAAAGTGCAAGAAAGAATAGTATACATAATAAGTGTCACAGATGACAGTACAGTATTTCTTTTTGATAAGAACTGATAAGTTCGCCAAAATGGCACATGGACCCTTCGGGCACTCGGAGCGGTGGGGTTATGCAGGGGTGTGGATCCATGTAGACCCCCTCACCACATCAGCCTTTAGCCCCAAGCTCCAGAAGT
Organism: Crenuchus spilurus; assembly: GCA_036984385.1. Lineage (NCBI taxonomy): Eukaryota > Metazoa > Chordata > Actinopteri > Characiformes > Crenuchidae > Crenuchus > Crenuchus spilurus. The sequence continues at coordinate 54,678 of BRDA01008227.1, read as the reverse complement.
TCAGCGGTGCTTGGAGAGGAGTTCCCCCTCCCTGCCATCACCCTCTCTAATTACTCCTGGCATTTAGGCTTCGCTATGATATTTAAAACAGTGTGAAGCAATGTCGAGAGGTCAAGGAACACACAGACTTTAAGATCACATCACTTTCTGTCACACGTCCAAAATTCTGTAACACAGTTCACGGAAAGATCCCGTTTGACTTAACAAAGATAAGAACTTGGGGCACATGCTTTGATTCTTATGAATATTCATCTTAATGAATGCCCACTCAACTGACCTGGTTCAGATTTGATTCTACCTGCTAATTTGCTTGATGTATTGAAAAATCAAATTTAAAGTTGCCTTTAAAGGAATCAGAAGTCATGTCTACACAGTTTTCCACTTACAGATAAAGTCAATCAGCCAAGACATGTTTGTGGTCCAAATTTTACTTCTTTAGTTTAGAACTGGAGCTGTGACGCTGATGTTGATAACAATAGAACTCAGTAGTCACCTAAAGGGCCCAGTCGTTTTTGTCAAAATACAGCATCAAAACATGTCTCAACCTACTCAAACCTCTCTCCCATCTCTCATGGACCTTTACAACAAGCGTCCAACAACCCATCACATTCATCACATGGTCTCTTCACGCTGCTGCCTTCTGGTAGAAGATACCGCAGCATTCAGACCTTCACTGCTAGACAACACCTTCATCCCTCAGGCTGTCAGACTCCTTAACACACACAGTCTGATAGGCCAAATTTGTTCCAAATTCCAAATTTTAGTTTCTTAAATCTTTTGAGACGATTGTCAGCAGTTATCAACAATTTGTCACAAACTACATTGGGTCACCATGTATCAGCTTGGGTTGCTGTGGTACTGTTGAAGGTGTCAGTGTCTACATAGCCACGCTGGAGCTTTTAAATGTGGATGTAGGACAGATGGAGGTCATCTAGTCTTCCTAAAAATTCTACCAGATCCTTGGCACTCTGCTTGAATCCCATCACTTCAGATTGGACATAACCGTTTGCGTGTTGTAACACAAGACACTTTGGTTCTGTTCTCTTGTTCAGGTGGTGATGTGGTCTGCATGGAGATGTGTTTTTGGCAGCTTTGTGTCTTCTGAATTGAGTTTGTATCCAGTATGTTCACACCATGAACACTTCCTCCTGTACTGTGCACAGTGATTAGCACAAATCATTGCAGGAGACGGCTGAATGGATGAAAACCCGTCTGTCTGCACTGTAGTCATGCATGTCAGTCTTTCTCACACAGAAAATGAAAGTTATTCAGTCATGTGAGTAAAGAACACTCTGTAGTTTTGTGTATGAATCCTAATGGATGTATATGTTATTAGGTGGTGGCAGTTGCCGTATTACTGGGCTGGGATAAAGATGTATGATGTGGTGGCTGGTTCTCACTGCCTGAAGAGCAGCTACATCCTCAGCAAGAGCAAAGCTCTGGAGCTCTTCCCCATGCTGAAGAAGGACAAGCTGGTTGGGGCCATTGTCTACTATGATGGTGAGAAAAAAGGCATCATGTATACATTCCTGAATGTTGTTCTCTGTACATATGTAACACTCCATCAACAAAGGTTTGTTGTGCAAAGTTTGTTTCTTTAATTTTGCTCTCCAAGGATAATGCAGTAAACTCAGTGGAAGCTGAAACCTCAGCAGTTAGTACTGTACTAACTGCATGAATAAATAATTATGGTCATTCCTCAAACCACAGAAGAGCTTTTTTATTTTTTCAGTTCACAGTGAGTCATAACCTGTATTAAGTGTTTTATTTGACTAGTCTATGAGACCTTACTTAAGTTGCAGATGCAGTTTGAGTGGGCTGAGGGACATTTTGATGATGCATATTGATTGGAACGACTGAACTGATTTGATAGAGTTTTATTGTTTGATGTGAGGAATCTGTTTATATTTGGGGTCATTTGTATAATCATTTATAATAATATCACTATGGGATTCTGTGATGAATTTGACTAGATTTGAGAAATATATTGGGGAATTTGAGTATATTTGGGGGAATAGTGGGAAATGTTAATGTACAGGGGTTAGACAATGAAACTGAAACAGCTGGTTTTAGACCACAATAATTTATTAGTAGGTGTTGGGCCTCCTTTTGCAGCCAATACAGCGTCAGTTCGTCTTGTGAATGACATATACAAGTCCTGCACAGTTGTCAGAGGGATTTTAAGCCATTCTTCTTGCAGGATAGTGGTCAGGTCACTACGTGATGCTGGTGGAGTCGTAGACACTGGTTCTGTCGTTCAGAAACACAGATTTATAATAACTCGGTGAAACCCCACAAAACCTCCTCGCTCAGTCCTTTGCCAAAGGAGGTGGTCGTAGTGCATCACTGGACTGGTGATAGGACGTTCTTCTTACCGAATTTTAGGGAGACT
>BRDA01008227.1:27071-44724 GCA_036984385.1 Crenuchus spilurus | reverse complement strand
CTCTGTCTTTCTCTCTCTCTCTCTATCTATCTATCTATCTCTCTCTCTCTCTCTCTCTCTCTCTTTCTCTCTATCTATCTCTATCTCTATCTCTCTATCTCTCTCTTTTTCTTTCTTTCTCTCTCTTTTTTTTCTCTCTCTCTATCTCTCTCTCTCTCATACTGGAAGAACTTTCAACATCTAATTGTGGCAGGAGTAAAATTTTACAATATGTGAATTTATGGTCATTGAGGTGTTTACTGAGCTTTGCCTGCAGGTGTTCAGATCATTATTAGCAGCACTATATAAAAAGTCTCATCTTTTATTAACTAAACTGCTCGGTCCTGCTAAAACATGACTGATTCAGATCAGGGTGGCATGGTGGTTTGGTGGTTAGCACATTTGCCTCTCAGCACTGACTTGGGTACTCTAAATTGTCCTTGGCATGAGTGTATGCCCGTGATGGACTGGTGCTCTGTCCTGGGTTTAGATAACAGAGTGTAATGCCCTGCCCTGTGTCCGGTGAAGTTAAGCGGAAGATAATGGATGGATGTATGGATGATTCAGATCAGGATGGGTTTTACATTTAAATTATGCCATTTAAATGTACATACACACATACATGTGTACATGTTTAGTTCATTAAGTAGATTATATTACTCATTATGTAGATACATTCAGTGGCTTTTCATGATTTAAAAATGTTCTGCATTGTAGATTAATACTAAAGTCATCTAAACTATGAATAAACACATCTGTAATTATTTAGTAAACAAACAAGTAAACAAACCAGAATATGTTTATATTTGACATTCTTCACAGTAGGCACCTCTTGCTTAGATGCAGCTTTCTTGGCATTTTCTCAGTCAGCTTTATGAGGTAGTCACCTGGAATGACTTTCAGTTAACAGCTGTGTCTTGTCAAGAGTTCATGACTTGCATTTCTTGCCTCTTAATGTGTTTGAGACATCAGTTGTGTGTCTACTTTGAAGAATCTAAAACATGTTTTGGTTTGTTTAACACTTTTAAGTTTACTACATGAATCATTATGTGTTCACTCACAGTCTGGATGACTTCAGTCTTCATTTATAATGTAGGAAAAATAAACAATAAAAACATTGAATAAGAAGGTGTATCCAAACACGTATATATACAAATCTATCACTGCTGTTGAAACAAAGCATTGCATCTAAATATTCATGTTTTGCACATTTTTTTGCATCATTTGAAAAGCCCAAACGTTACACTGTGTGAAAACATGAAGATGAGTGGACCAATAGAATTGCTTCAAAATGACTTAAAACACATGGTTTAGTTCTGACAGTATTTCTGCAGTGAAGAGCAGTGTTTGAGCAGTTTCATCATGATAACCTACTTTTAAATACTCATCAAGTCTTCTGCTAAACAGCTCATCATTTTTAAATGAAATATATTAGATCTATTTAAATGAAAGGCAGTATTGTGAAGTCTCTGGGTGTACTGTAATAAAAGATATTGATACAGCTGATTTATTGCTATAGATCATCATGTGAGATCCTTTTAATCCACAGACATAAGGATCTACAATGAGGGTCTGTCTCAATACCTAGTGAGCTCTACATATACAACATTTTACATAACAATATGTGCCCCCGAGAAAAAGTCTGTCTCACTTCTTAGATTCCTCATAATGCTGACGACTGAGACCTTAGTTTGACCGAATATCAAGAGCATTGAATGCTTCCTCTGTCATTAAGGCAATCCCACAATGCAACATTGTTGCAATGTACATTATTCTTATATTTAATTCTACTAAAACTGCTATAGAAGCTGTAAGAGCAGATCTGTGATGGTGATAGGCTGAGGAGATTTTGACAGCTGAGGTAAGTAAATGCCAGTGGGCGGGAATAAGAGATGTCATCACTGTCTCACTAGAGAGTCTCATTTATCTGTCTTATAAGGGTGGATGGCGGTAGAAACGCAGAGTACTTAGACACCTGTGTACGTACACACTGACTAGTTAGACAGCTCACTAGATATTGAAACAGATCTCAAGTCTCACTACTGCAGGGACAGTACTGAGCTCCTCCTAGCTGAGCTGTACTAAACCACCAGCAGATCCATAAAGTACAGTGTTTTTAACTTGATATTGGTCAAATTACCATTTTAATTTAACAAAGTTTATGTAATCTTATCTACTCAAATAAAACCATTTACTTCTCATTCAGTATCTGCAAGATTGTCTCTGGACTGTTGATTTCCTATAAACTACAAAAATAATGAATATAAAATGCTATAATGCATTTTTCTTCCAAAATATCTATGTAACAATTTATTGCCTTAATTCTAAAGCTCTGAAGTCATGATACAGGTGAAAGCATAATTTTTTGTGGATTTATCCTAATACTTCGCACTAATTTTGTCCTGCAGGTCAGCACAATGACTCCCGTATGAATCTGGCCATTGCTCTGACGGCTGCCCGCCATGGTGCTGCCATCGCCAACTACACAGAGGTTGTCCGGCTGCTGAAGAAGACCGACATAGCCACGGGGCAAGAGAGAGTGTGTGGTGCCCGCTGCCGAGACATCGTCACAGGTAAAACATCTGGAACTCATATATGTGTATGAGGCAATAACAAGGTGTCCCCAAACTTCTGACAGGAGACTATAGCCATCATCTCCATATATGGACCATGTCTCACTGTCTGTCTACCTCTCATGCTCTTTCTCAAACATTTAATTTGTTTCACTCACATTAGGAGACATTTTTAAGCCTGTTGATTTCAGGTCACTAGCAGCTCACAGTACACACTGCCTGAGGTGTCCACTCTGCAGTGTGTTCACTGTCGTGGTGCTCTTTCAGGCCAGGAGTTTGACGTTCGTGCCAAATGCGTCATCAACGCCACGGGGCCTTTCACCGACTCGCTGCGCAAAATGGACAACCAGAAAACTGCCAACATCTGCCAACCCAGTGCAGGAGTCCACATCGTTATTCCGGGATACTACAGGTCAGATCATATCCCCATGTCCCCCACCACCTCCCTCTGCCAAACGCAGCTGTCAAATACTGTGTGTTGTACTGCAGTTATAAGGATATTATATTTAAAATCATAACTCATTGAATTGTGAGCTTGTGTGTGAGAGTTTCAGTGATGAATACTATAGCGGTTTAATGATTTAATTACATTTCCATAAATTATTCTGACTCACACTAAATCATACATACATCACACACTGCCACAGTTTGACATATTGTATTATGTTCACTGCTAACATAAATGCTTTTTCCTGTAACAAGCAGTGTGACATAACGTTCTTCATTCTTATAATCTCACAGCAGTTATTGACTTCATAAGAATTTATTTTGTTGTGCCCAATACCAATGTTAATGATATGTCATGCATTTAAACCACACATGTCCTTGTACTTGTAAAGACGTAATGAGTAATTCAATTACTTTTCCACTGGAGTAATGAGTAATACAATGCCATAACAATTTTAGAGAAGTGATGATTTTTTGGTGTAACTTTAACTCAAATGTCATTCTGTAGTATATAGTTCATATGCATATCAGGAGAGTATGATTACCTACCTAATATTGGGAATAATCACTGTAGGCTTGAATGACACTAGTGAGATATTGTGGCATGGACTCTATTAGGTGACTGAATGTATCCTGAGGCAATTTTGTCCATTTCAGCCACAGCAGAGCACTGAGGTCCCTCAGATTGTGTGGTTATGGGTCAACACAGTGAACCTGGTGATCCAAGTTTTCCCAGATGTGCTCCAGTGAATTGAGATTAGGCAAGTTAGCAGGCCAGGGAAGGACACCAAAGTCACTGTTGTGCCACTAAAACCCTTACTCTCAGTGTCGACATGTATGTCTTCACATGATCTGCTAGGGTTGCCAAGTACGTGTTAGCATCAAGAGTCTCATGCAGCATGAACCTGGATTTGTCCTAGAAGGCAACGTTTTTCCAGTTGTCCAACATCCAATGGCACTACTCCCATGCAAAGTCAAAGAGGTTAACTGATCCACCGTGACACGTTAATTGTTCTGTACCACTTGGTGGAGTTATCATTCCCCTCTGGCATCAATGGCCTCTGGGGTGGTAAAAAATGTTGACAAAAAATTTATTTATTTATTTATTTTAATTTAACTCCCACCCTCTTATTTTAATCTACAGCTGGAATAAACAATGTGGTGAAAATGTTGTTTTCGACTGTTACTCATTTGCTTCTACAGGTTTGCCTCCAGAGTGGCTTTTATAGTACTGAGTACTATGTTGACAGAACTTGGATTTAGTTTATTTACAGACCCATGTCATTATATATGAATTCTGTATCTACAGCCCTGACAACATGGGCCTGCTGGACCCTGCCACCAGCGATGGCCGTGTCATCTTCTTCCTGCCCTGGGAGAAGATGACCATTGCTGGGACGACAGACACTCCCACCGAAGTCACAGCCCACCCAATCCCCATGGAGGAGGACATCAATTTCATCCTGAGCGAAGTCCGTAATTACCTCAGCCCTGATGTGGACGGTACGGTCTACACCACCTAAGTGTCTTTTTCAATACTACATATACTGAAATCCATACTGATCACCTGTCACCATGATCACATTCAAACGTATGGTTCTTAGGTCTCGAATGGCAGAGTCAAGGAGTAAAAGTTAGATACCAGTTAGGAAAGTGTGACACAGAAGGCAGTGCTGCTCAACAGATTCCTCCTACGCTGACTCCCGGCTAACTGCTGTGTTCTTATAGAATAATAAACATTGATTCCAAATGTATTTTTCCTAATGGAAATGGCTCTAGCACTGTGATATTATCATGCACTTCGTTCTCGGCCTCTCTGGCACCCTGGTTTCTGCTTGTTTGCCCTATGTGTGTCCTCTGGTGAGTTTGGTTTAGCACCGCAGCCAGACAGGCAGGCTTGCCAGGGAGTAGTTGAGCCTTCATCATAACGAGTAACGGCTTTGTGAATCTTCATCAAAGAGTGGAGGTATTGATTTTTTGGAGCAGCCCTCATAATTGGACATAGCGCCACAGCCATGGGCTTGATTGTCCGATTGATTGGGTTGATAGCTATCCACGTCCTCCCAAATCAGTCCTGGATTAACTACGTTAGCAAAAACTACGTCCTTTTGGGCCTGCTGAGGTGGGATGTGTTTGAACTGCTTAAATGTTTGTTAAGCATCTTGTTTGCCTGATGATGGTTGTGTAACGGTAGCTTTCTGATGATGGTGTACCTTTAGATTAGTGATGGTGGTGTGTTGTTAGCTTAGTGATGGTGGTGTATTGTTAACTTTGTGATGGTGGTGTAGTGTTAACTTTGTGATGGTGGTGTAGTGTTAACTTTGTGATGGTGGTGTGTTGTTAGCTTAGTGATGGTGGTGTATTGTTAACTTTGTGATGGTGGTATATTGTTAACTTTGTAATGGTGGTGTGGTGTTAAGTTCGTGATGGTGGTGTATTGTTAGCGTAGTGATGGTGGTGTATTGTTAACTTTATGATGGTGGTATAGTGTTAACTTTGTGATGGTGGTATATTGTTAACTTTGTGATGGTGGTGTAGTGTTAACTTTGTGATGGTGGTGTATTGTTAGCGTAGTGATGGTGGTGTAGTGTTAACTTTGTGATGGTGGTGTATTGTTAGCATAGTGATGGTGGTGTAGTGTTAACTTTGTGATGGTGGTGTATTGTTAGCGTAGTGATGGTGGTGTATTGTTAACTTTGTGATGGTGGTGTATTGTTAGCTTAGTGATGGTGGTGTATTGTTAGCGTAGTGATGGTGGTGTAGTGTTAACTTTGTGATGGTGGTGTAGTGTTAGCTTCGTGATGGTGGTGTATTGTTAGCTTAGTGATGGTGGTGTATTGTTAACTTTGTGATGGTGGTGTAGTGTTAACTTTTGTGATGGTGGTGTATTGTTAGCGTAGTGATGGTGGTGTAGTGTTAACTTTGTGATGGTTGTGTATTGGTTGATGGTGGTGTAGTGTTAACTTTGTGATGGTGTTTTTATTGTTAGTGTAGTGATGGTGGTGTAGTTGTGATGGTGGTGTATTGTTAGCGTAGTGATGTGGTGTAGTGTTAACTTCGTGATGGTGGTTTTATTGTTAGCTTAGTGATGGTGGTGTATTGTTAGCTTAGTGATGGTGGTATATTGTTAGCTTAGTGATGGTGGTGTATTGTTAGCATAGTGATGGTGGTGTAGTGTTAACTTTGTGATGGTTGTGTATTTTTAGCATAGTAATGGTGTTGTAGTGTTAACTTCATGATGGTGGTTTTATTGTTAACTTGGTGATATTGCTACTGTTAGCTCACTGGTGGTGGTGTAATGTTAGCTTGGTTACGGTTGTGTATTACTAGCTTACTAATTATGGTGTTAGCTTGATGAATTTGGTGTATTATTAGCCCACTGAGTGTTATGTATTATTAGCTTGTTAATGGTGGTGTATTGTTACCCGTATATCGTAAACTTGATGTTGGGTAGAGTATTGTTAGCTTGCTGCTGATGGTGTATAGTTAGCTAACTGAAGATGGTATATTGTTAGCTCACTCATAGTGGGGTATTGTTAGCTTCCAGATTATAGCGTATTGTTAGCTCACTGATGGTGGGGTAGTTGTACAGTGTTACTCCTTTATAACTCACAGGATTTGACAGCTAGCTGCCATAGCTTAGGGCCAGGCTTCATGAACACCAAAGTGACGGCTAGCGTATGGCAGGGTGTCCTACCCTCTCTTACAGGTCCGTGGGGGAGGCTGGGTAGGGCAGGGGCCTGAGGAAGGGCCGGGTGTGTGAATAAAGTGAACAACAGGGAGATGGGGAAGGGCTAGACAAATGACAAGGAGACCTTGCCTGGGGGTGTACAGAGTTGTCCGGTGTAGAATGAGGAGGGTGAACTGTACTGGGCATTACAGCTACAGGGGATAGCCTACAGATTTGTCATGCAGGGAGTAGAAGGGACAACCCCTCAGTGTTGTCTCTTAGAGGATATATAGTGAAGGAAATAAAGTAAGACAGAAATGCCAAACACTGTTATTTATATATACTTTAATTTGGTAAAAAATAATAATAATACAGCCTGCATTATTTTAATATCTTGCAAATATCTTGATATTGAACATTGGAGGTTGTTTGGATGCTCACATTTGATAGGAGTTATGTGTAGGCCAGCATCACAATGAAAGATCAATGATTGATTCAATTAATCAGTCAATGATATATTGTCATGCTTAATAGATAGCTAGGTATAATACATGGTACAGGCTTTTCAAAACTCTCCACACATTCTCTGTTGGGAACAGGTCAGGACTGTATGCAGACCAGACCAGTACCTGTACCCTCTTCTTCTGTAGCCTTTGTGGTGTGCAGCTTGTGGTTTTGCATTGTCTTGTGGAAAAATGCATCTTCCCTGGAAAAGATGTCATCTTGAAGGCATTATATGTTGCTCTCAAGTCTCAGTGTACTTTTCAGAGTGTATATGAGCTTAGCTAAGGGCACTGACACAATCCCCATACCATTACTAAGTCTGGCTTTTGGACTTGTTTATAACAGTTTGGATGGTCCTTTTCATTATTGGTATGGAGCAAACAGCACCAATTCTTTTCCAAAAATGATGAGGAACACAGATTACTCTGTCTACATACATGTTTCCACTATGTGATGGTACATTCCAGATGTCTCTGAACCCAGACTTCTGGGCAAGTTTTAAGTGGCATTTGTGAATGGAACTGTGTAATGTAGAGCTTGACAAATGATTGACAAAGTAATCCCTTATACTGCTTTGTAACAAATCATGATTACGATCACCTGTTGACATCACATCATTATTTAGTTTTATTTTAACCTTATTACTAGACCTAAATTGCCCCATCCCAACTGTTTTGGAATGTTTTGCAGGCCTGAAATGCAGGAATTGATGTATATTAACAAATAAAATGAAGCTGAGCAGATAAAATATATTGTATACAGTTGATATATACAGCTGACCTACAGTCACAAAATATAATATTGTAATACTCAGGTGTATCAGTATTTTCTTACACTCCTATATAATCCATCTTAATATTTCAAATATGTAAAGTTTAAATGAATATCCTGCTATAGGGGCATGGTTTGTGCATTTAGTAAACTTCTCAACTTCTGAAATGGGCATTTTCCCCAGAGAGCTGAGCCTGGATCTTAGTGACAGTGCTGTGCTCTGTTGCTGACTGTCATTTAGACCATTTGTATGTGTGTAAGTGTGTGTGTGTGTGTGTGTGTGTGTGTGTGTGTGTGTGTGGAGGTAGCTGTTATTGCCTTCTTCAGCCTGCTGTCTGCTCGGCTTCCTAGCCCTGTCATAAATGTTTCAGCGATGCCCTTTGATAATGAGGCTGCCGTCTCTTTTTTTTTCATCCATTCAGAAATATCAACCTGCATATTACAGTGGCAGGTGTGTTCTCGATCGATACACAACTCCATCTTAATAATTAATGCTCGAGATGTCACCGCAATGGGGAAATTGACTCCGGACTCAATTGTGGCATTGTGGTCATGCTGCATAGATATAGCCAAGTTAAAAAGCAACACTGTGGAAAACTGTGTTGGCAAGGCAATGATGTGGTTTGGATGTGGTCTGATTTTACCGCTTGTTTTAAATCACATAGATAGTTTTAAGGGCTAATAAGTTTATTTGTCATCTGTCTTCTAATAAATGTGCATGTTCATGTATAGGCATATTAGGTATACAGATAAATATAAACATATTGTTTGGAATGAAGAGAAATTACATTCTGAATTTTGATTTCCGTGTTGATACCAAGTGTAATATCACAATACTTGTGATGTTATGATTATTAATATGTTTCAGATGTTAATTTGCTAGAACAGTCACATTTCTACATTTTTGCAACCTAACTAACATGCCTCTTTAATCCATACAGAACATCTGTCAACACATATTCAGCAAACTCTTTCACCAAAATAGTGCTATTATTTTAAGTATTGAAAGTACTGATAGAGTATAGAATTGATGTGCACATTTAAGCATTGAAAAGTTTTGATACTTGATACGTTCACCCATGCATAAAAGTGAACGTTTACATGCTCATATGTCTGTTTTTACTTGGTTGATCAGCCTCAAGCTAAAACGAGAGTAGAGTTTCAAAAGCAGCACTTTTGAGATCTCAGCAATGCATAATGTGACTGTTTTTACGCTGTAATGTATTAAGTCAGTCAAACTTTCCAGGAAATCCCAGGAAAATGGGAAAATGTCACTTTATAGGACCTATTAAACTTTAAGCTTAAACTTGGGAGTTAGGCTGAACTCACTTCCAGTTTGAATCAAAATCAGATACAGTGGTAACCCTACTTACGAGTTTAATCCGTGCAGGAGCCGAGCTCGTTAGCTGGTTTGCTCGTTAGCTGGATGCATTTTCCCCATAAGAATACATGTAAAACTGATTAATCCGTGTCAGCCAGCCAATATACAGTATACTTTAATATGCTAAATAATGTGTTTATATGGGTTTTTTAAAACATAAACGAGACGAAGACTCTCGTGTAGGCTGGCCGCTGAGGAGAGGGAGACCGACGGTGCTCATGTAGGGTGGCAGCTAAGGAGGACAGGAGGATGGGCGTACGTGTATGGCATGGTTACACTTATCATATGAAAAGTAAAAGTAAAATTTATCTAACTTTCTTGTTCACTACCTTTTGCTACCTTAGTGTCGCTTTCACTTTCACTAATTTACGCTATTCGTTACTTGGAATTTTATTCGTTACCTGGTACAAAAATATTCCGAGATCTCGACTCGTTACCTGGAATACTCGTTAGTAGGGATGCTCGTAAGTAGGGTTACCACTGTATAGAAAGAAATATAGAAAGTTAGAGATAATGGCATGTAGACAGTAATTAACAGTGAGTATATGTATTTATAGTTTAGGGCACATTTTGTATGGCTGTATTAAAGGAAGTTTATCCCACATTTAGTGAATCTGTCAACACGTTTAGTGATTAATGTTTGCTTCTTTATTTTTGCACAAGAGCTAGTGTTAATATGGCTAACAAGTAATGGAAGCTCATATACGTGCACCATCAATTAGCTCAGTACTTACTGCATTGCCTCAAATCACATTATGCTGTAACTTTATCTCAGATAGACTTTATTATATACTTCCTGACAATACATGACTATCTTAAATGGACAAAAGTGCACTCAATGAACACATTGTGAGGAACATCTGTACACTTACTAATTGTCGCAATTATCTAATCAGCAAATCGTGTGGTAGCAGTGCAGTACATAACATCATGCAGGAATGGGTCAGCAGATTCAGGCAATGTTCATATGAGCCATCAGAATGCGGATTGTGTCAAAGTGCACCTAAAAAACTAGATTTTTATACATTTCTACTATTTAAATAATGTATTTTAGAAAAAGCCATGTGTTACAATATATATGAGCCATTTAGTACACAGTAAATCTGCCAGTGTTAAATCAACACTATTAGAGTTAAATTAACACTGAGAGTGTTACATTTTGACACCCTCAGTGTTAATTTAACTCTAATAGTGTTGATTTAACACTGAGAGATTTACTGTGTAGAGCTGTGATGATTAAAACAGCACTGTGGTAATGCTATGCCTACCATCATATTGAGTTCATTACCATCATCTACCATTAGCCCCCAGAATGCACCACACAGCAGTACAGCCAATACTGCAGGAATACCTGACTATGTTCATCATGGGCTCCCTCCATATGGGCCTGTGCTGCACTGCACTGCAAAATGCACCAAAATTAGAGAATATTTTTATAATTTGCCATCATTTCTACACAAATTAACATCTGGCTTCATCTTTGCATAACACAGTTTCAGGTTGCATTTCTTAATGACTGACTGTGTTAAGTAACAATCATTTATCAAAGTACTCCTGAGCCCATATGGCTATGTCCATCACAGTAGCATGATGGTTTCTCAAATATTCCTGATATCTCAATGGTCACTCACGTTCAGCCACAATTTTCTCGAAAAATATAGATTTATGACTAACTGTTTTAACACTGTTATTGCTGAGTTTGTGCTGAACAAAAGTCTGTGTAACACTTTGGGAAAAAATAGAATAAACCCATTTTAGGTGGATGCAATTTGTAAAAAATAAATAAATAAATAAAAATCCGTCAGACTAAACATTTAATAACTATTTAAAATAGTTTAAAGTAGATTTTTAAATAAATAACATTTAAAAATCACATCACTGCTTGACCATCTTCAAACATAAGCTGCACTGTGTTGCATTGTTGGATTACCTTAACAGCTGAGGAAGCATTCACTGCTCTCTTGATATTCAGTCAAAATAGGATATCTCAGTAGGCAGCATTCTGAGGTTTGAGAGCGCTCACTAGGTATTAGACTGACTGAAAATTCTCTCACCAAGTTTGGCCCAAAATGGTGAACCACAAACAATCCTTGCTTGTACAGACTAAGCCTTTGGTGGCTGTTGGCAGTTTAATCGTGGAACCTCCCAGAACAGTGTTGCTTGTACTTTTCTCTTTTCCCGCCTCTGTCTTAGTTGTTTTTGAGTGTGTTGTGGGCGTCAAATTCTAAATTTGCTTAAATTTAAATTTAAATTTGTAACAAATGAAATTAAGTTTGTCCTTGAAAGGTGAAAACCCTTTTTTGTCCTTTTTTGTCCATCTGTTGAAAGTTCAAGTGATTTAACAAACAGATTTTGGTTTTATTGGGTCTCTAGAAAGTGTCTACTTTTCTGTAAATGAGGTTTGTATTTCACGCTTGTGGAGAGCTTCTGTTGGTCTATTCATTTGGAACTTTAAACCAACGTCCAGCTGGCATGTTCAAATTATGTAAAATGTCAACAAAACTGGGCAAAAAATTTAGTTTGGACACAAAATGATTTAATATCAGTTTAAACATCAAGTGCTACTTCAATGACCCATTGTTGTTTTCTTTTGCTCTCATATACACACATTCCACATTCACTTCAGCTGTCAGTGTGTGTGAGTGCGACTCTTTTCTCGTTTTCAGTCCGTAGGGGAGACGTCCTGGCAGCCTGGAGTGGCATTCGTCCCCTGGTGACTGACCCCAACTCTAAAGACACTCAGTCCATCTGCCGCAACCACGTCGTCAGCATCAGCGACAGTGGCCTGGTCACCATCGCAGGTCAGCTTCCCCCAAAACAATGATGTCTTTGTAAAATCTCTATTAGCTCTCTGAGGGTCTGTGTACTGTTACATTGGTCTAATGTAGGCTTCAGGCCAGGGGATGTCCAGCCACATTTCTGCTAACAAATTGGGTGTTGTATTAAGTTCCTCTGTACTTTTCAAGCACTTTAGATGATAATCTTTCTCCTGTAAGGTGGTAAATGGACCACCTATAGGTCAATGGCAGAGGAGACCCTAGATGCTGCAGTGAAGGAGCACAAGCTTCCAGCTGGACCCAGCAGAACTGTGGGCTTGATGTTAGAAGGAGGGAAGGATTGGACACCGACACTCTACATCAGACTGGTCCAAGATTATGGTCTGGAGAATGAGGTGAGCTTTCTGGAAGAGCATGCAAAGTTCAGATCTGCTCCAGGCTTTTATTAAAGAAGGACCTCAGTAGTCACAGTATACCATCACTGTCAGATCGACTCTGATATCTCCAAAATATGACATTTTAAGTGTTTACATGTTTTAATGTAAGTTAATGTAAAAAAAAAAAACCTGCCTACTCTACTGACCAGAGTTCATTAACTTTACCACCACAGTTACACTTTCCCTCTGAGAGTGATGTCGCAATTACTGAGCTATTACCCGAGTCCTTCACTATGATCACATTTTATTTGGACTTAGATTAGAATGCCTCCATTAGAAAATCAATTTGGACAGCCTTTAACCGAGGCCTGAGCAGTCCTTCCCTCTGATGGGTGGACTCCACCTCCGTCTGCTACTGACAGACCACTCTGGAGCGGGCTGTGCTCACTCCAGTCTGCTGTCGTCCCCTGTGGATCGGCCCAGGAGAAATACTGGCAAGCCCTCGTTAGGAGCGGGGAAAGCTCAATGGAGCCCCAGTGCTATGATGGGCGCTGTTTTTTTTGCGGCATATTTAAAAAGGTCAGCATGCACATATTTCTGACAGCACTTGACCTTTGGTGAGAGATGCAGTAGAAGGGTTCGAATCGAAGTAAAAGCTGCAAGGTTTGTATTTGTCCAAACGCTTAATGAAGCACCAGACCCAGCTCGTCAGCCGTGAAGAGGGGTGATTCACCTGACACCGGAGCAAACACCATGTAGCTGGAGGCTCCAGCAGAAAGCCACAGGCCACCACTCTACAAGTCTCAGCAGTGACCCCTGTCCAGTCCATAGAGACCCAGCTGTAATGCCATTGGAGATCAATGACTCGGGATAAATTTCACTTAACACATGCCACTCACTGTAAGAGTCTGTTCACTAGCACATTTTCAGAGTCTCTCTTGATGTAATAAGGGCAGAAGAAACAAGAGCCTTATCATTTATCTCCACTTAATCCACAGGTGGCCCAACACTTGGCAGCCACCTATGGAGGGAGGGCGTTTGACGTGGCCAAAATGGCCCAGGTGACAGGAAAGAGATGGCCAATAGTGGGCAAGCGTCTGGTGTCTGAATTCCCATATATAGAAAGTGAGGTACGTATTCCAGAAAACCTGTGAATAAAATACCCTGCCTGTCAAATGCTGAATAAGAAAACATCCAACTGGTGTATCTCAATATTATGAGTTGTATCAGTTCTGAAACACAGAATTGATTTTTAATGAATAGTTTACACTGCAGAGAGGTGGCAGACATGGGTTCTTTCACTGCTAGATAGCAGATTGTATGGTAATGCTATTAAGTTGGATGCTATAGAGATTATGATTAATCCAAGTGCTGTCCCACTGTTCTTATTGCATATAAAGTAAACCTTTTCTTTTACTCAGGTTTGATGCATACTTTATGCATATCATTTTGAGTAAAACTACATTGAAAAAAATCAATATGTTGTGCTTACAGTGCCACAATGTACTGAATCATAACCCCTGCATAATGACACATACAGTATGTCCATGTTCTTGCCAATATAAAGCCTTAATAATTAAAAAGCCCAATTTTTTAAATGTTCTGTGATGTGATTTTGTGCCAAAAGAGAGATTAAAAGAGATTTTACTTTTTAATTTAGCTGCTGAGTGCAAAAATATTTTCAAATGTATTACCATAAAAATTATATACTATTAATGTTATGTAAGACTCACTTGCAACAGTTTTATGTAAATCAATATTCCTTCCTTAGAAAGCAGTACAGAGTCCTTGAGGTGATGGGCACTGATTATTATATTGAGGCTACCAGTTTTTTTTTTTTATGATATGACAATAATGCATAATAATTTATTATATATTAATATTTTATATTAAACACATGAATATAAATACATTCACATTACAATGTGTGGTGACAAAATAAACATGTAACCTTGATATATTAATTTGTGGACAGAAGAAAGTTAACTAATGCAGTAAGTACTAAAAAGTACTCAAACACAAAAAATATTATTGTATAGTGTTATAAGAATGATTAAATGTTATGAGATAATAGTATATATAGTATTATAGTATATAAGCCCTTGTTGATGGTCTGTTGCTTATGTCCAGGTGATCTATGCTATTAAAGAATATGCATGCACAGCCATTGATGTTATTGCGCGGAGAACACGGCTGGGTTTCCTGAATGTCCAGGCTGCAGATGAAGCTCTTCCACGCATTGTAGAGATTATGGCCAAACAGCTGGATTGGAGTGAGCAGAAGAAGAAAGTATGTCAAATATTTTACCTCTTTATTATCTGTGAGACATAATTGCAGTCTGGCATCACTATTGTTGTTTGGCTATAGCCTATTCTTGCTTCATATTACATTGTTTATTAATGTGCATTTGTATGCATATGACATTTTTGTTTACAGTCAATTTACATTATTTGACAGGAAAATTGGAATTTGGTAGAATATCAACTTTTTTGTTCAAAAATGACAAAAATGTAGAGAATGGTCTTTATGTCCACAAAGTAAGACTGTATGAACAGCAGTACTGATAGCGATAATCAAACTCCTAATAACTTGCTATCTCCTCTAATGTCTGCCCATGGTTGAAAGCTTTGAATCCACTTTACTCACACGTTTTGTTGAGCTATGTGCACTATCATCGACTGTGACTGAGAAAGAAGAAACGTTGAAGGCATATACATGATGACTAGAACATCTAGAACAATTACAAGTTCAGTATTAATGTTGGTAAAAAAAAAACATAAAGAAAGAAAGATATTATTACAGTTTACCCTACTGTATTATGTTCATAACACTTTACAGTAAGTGTAAATGTATTAATGATAAGAGCACTAACATTACTAAATGATCAAATAATGTCACTTAATTATTACACAGTTTATACATATCACTTAATCTGCTCAAGTAGATATTCCCATATTTGTTTGCTTCTAACTTATTATTGTTAATACTGTATACCATAATAAACTACAGAGCCCTGCTGGTGCCATACTGTAAAAATAGAATAATATATGTCCATGGCCTAATTATGCATGGGAATGAGATCCCAATGTATGGCCACAACTTACAAAGGCATAGGAATGTGCTAGTTTAGTTGTGGCCATGACTTATTAATGCATGCGAATTAAATCCTAATGTGTGGCCATGACAGTAAGTCGTGGGAATGAGATAATTAATGGCCACAACTTAGTACCACAAGATTGCTTTTACCAAGTTGTGGCCTTACTTTTATAATAAATCATGAATTAACCTTTCATCATATTATTTACTCATTATTGATAGATATTCATAATTACAATTTTCTTTCCAAAAAGGTACAGAGGTAAGTAATGCTAGTTACCATTAAGTAGTTGCAAGCAAAAAGCAGGAAAATGTCAATAATTGTTCAAAACTTCTTAATATGGTTACTATTATTAGGAATTGATTTAGATATAACTATTTAATAACAATTACTATTGTATTCTTATTATTGATCTAATTCATGTGTACACTGTTATTATTATTTTATAGTAAGCATGTTTTGTTTTCTTTTATGGCTTTTACCTGCTCTTTCAGTTTGAGGAATGAAAGTCAAAGGTCTTGTCTAGGTTAAGTTATGCTCCATGTAGAGCTCAGCTTAGCTATTGTTATTATTAGTCTAAAACTGTTAGCCTAGCAGGGAGCCTGTGGCTTAAAATAACACAATTGAATTATACGATATCATTCCAGTGCCATACCTGTGTATTACTGAGCCTATTACGTGTGTGTCTGAGAGCGTGTATTACTCCGTCTGTGTGTGTATGTGTGTGTGAGGGGGTGATTGAGTTACTCTGGCCTTTCTATGTAGATCCTGGGTTTCCTGTCTGATAAACAAAAGCACTAATAATAGCACAGAGTGCTGTGCAGCTTTGATACTTTTCAGTTCCCATGAGTTAAACACTCTCCCCTTCTCTCAGCACACAATACAGGTGCACCACACCCTACATACGCAAACATGCACACACACACACACACTGTAGGGAATCAGTGTAGCACAGGTATATTTACACCCACAGTCTTTTTATCATGATGTATGCAGTGCTTTAGAGTGTAATGAGCACATTTAAGACAGAATTGTGTTCCTTCTTCAGGTTATGTACTATATTTCCATACATATTCATCTTTAGAAGTGAGTTGCTATTTGCCATACATTTGATCTGCATTACTGAACTGATGTGAAATTTGATTATATAATGACTTAATTAGTGACACCATTATTTAAAGCTTTCCCGGTTGTTTGGAAACTTGGCAATCTGTTCAGCTTTAAAATTAGAATGTATATTAAACCATTCATTTTCTTAAGTACTTAATACAATTTAGGTTCACAGTGCTGGGCCAGGTGTACCACTATTTTAGCTATGCCAATCCATCACTAAGCACACACACAGATATATACATAGAGCTGGGCAATATGGCCAAAAATGTTATCACAATACATTTTTGTATATTGATCAGTCTCGATAATTATCACAATATTAAATTTTCTAACACTGTCATAGTTTTAAACATCTTTCTAAAACATCAGGCTAAATACATGAAATGTTACTACAAACCGGATTCCAAAAAAGTTGGGACACTAAACAAATTGTGAATAAAAACTGAATGCAATGATGTGGAGATGGCAAATGTCAATATTTTATTTGTAATAGAACATAGATGACACATCAGAAGTTTAATCTGAGTAAATGTAACATTTTAAAGGAGAAATATGTTGTTTCAAAATTTCACAGTGTCAACAAATCCCAAAAAAGTTGGGACAAGTAGCAATAAGTGGCTGGAAAAAGGAAATTGAGCATATAACGAAGAGCTGGAAGACCAATTAACAGTAATTAGGTCAATTGACAACATGATTGGGTATAAAAAGAGCTTCTCAGAGTGTCAGTGTCTCTCTGAAGCCAAGACGGTAAGAGGATCACCAATTTCACCACTGTTGTGCAGAAAGATAGTGCAGCAATACCAGAATCGTGTTACCCAGCATAAAATAGCAAAGACTTTTAAGTTATCATCATCAACCGTGCATAACATCATCAAAAGATTCAAAGAATCTGGAGCAATCGCTGTGTGTAAGGGTCAAGGCCGTAAAACTCTACTGGATGCTCGTGATCTCCGGGCCCTTAAAC
>BRDA01008227.1:11159-26971 GCA_036984385.1 Crenuchus spilurus | reverse complement strand
ATTCAGTTTTTATTCACAATTTGTTTAGTGTCCCAACTTTTTTGGAATTCGGTTTGTATTTAAAATATTAAAATGTTTATTGCCAGAACATAATATTGTAGCATCCGGCTGGACGCGTTGAAAGGATGGACGAGAAAGACGTTTACAGTCCTCGCTTGATTGTTGAAACTTGCTGTTGGCCGCAGCCACTCCAAAATAACAACAGGCTAGAGAGCCAAGCTAACAGGCTAATGCTAGCACTCGGGCTGACACACACACACCCCTTCTTCTCCTTCTCACACAAATAGATGAGCACACAGTGACTTCGTGCTCTCTCGCCCGCCCCCCAGATGCTCTCCCCCAATCACAGCTTGTCTTAAACACAACAGTGCATTTTGACGGTGCTGGTGAGGAGGAGCTAACAAGCAGCAGTATTAGACTTCTGAACTCTCTGTCAAGCTACTTAGACGTGAAATGGAAACGAACATTAATGCTTATCGGATTCTATTGTCCCAGCTTATCATCGTCATCGTGGGAAAAGTTATTGTGAAAAAAATCGATAGTATTTTTCCTCCCAGCACTATATATACATATTCACTAGAGGGTAATGTAGAGTAACCAAATCTCTGCTTTTGGACTGTGGGAGTAAGAACTGCAGCCCCAGGAGGAATCCCACACACAAACGGGGAGTACATGGAGGAACTCCACCCAGATGGGGACTTAAGTGCTGAGACGTGAACGTGCTAATCACCAAACCACCGTGCCCACTGTTTCATAACAAAATTCACTTTGTGTTAAACAGGTTGTTTTATACCTACCACTGACAAATAAATCAACAAAATACAAATACACAAATACATACATAACACACTTTCCCTGTTGTTTCAGTGAGCAGAGATACATATTATGAACTGAGTAATTATATTGTGTTAAAATTTCATGAAGGCTGGACCAGGAGAAATGGTAGACAAATATTGCTCCAATAGAAATTATTGGGGCCCCGGGTGGCTCAGTGGACTAAAGCGCTGCCACTATGATCCAAAGATCATGACTTTAAATCCCAATCATGCTGCTTACTATTAACAGCTGGAGCCTTGAGAAAGCAGAATGGCAAGATGGCGTACTCTCGTTATAACTATAAACAATGTTGACTGACTCAGGCATCTGCTGGGCGATTCATCAGAACTGGTGATCTGTGCTTTACTCCGAGCTGGCTAGTTGCCTGGTGGCCATGTATTGCCAGCATTTTGGGAAAAAAGAGGCTTGGTGTCGGAGGAGGCCTGTGCTCGTCTGCCCTCTCTCATGAAGTCAGGGACATTACAAGTGATAGTGATAGGAAGAGTTGATAAACAGGGTCAGGTTAATTGGCCACTAAAATACATTTTTGGGATTTTCATTCGTTGTCAGTTATAATCATCACAATTAAAAGAAATAAACATTTGAAATATATCAGTCTGTGTGTAATGAATGAATATAATATACAAGCTTCACTTTTTGAATGGAATTACCGAAATAAATCAACTTTTTCATGATATTCTAATTTTATGACCAGCACCTGTAGTTGCTAGTGAAAGTATGATGGATGAGTGTGAAATGCAGAATGTAGATGAACTCACACATGATCTATTTGCTATTTAAACCATAATACCATTAGAAGTCATTACAGGGTAATAAATGCATCATATTTGAAATTTATATCCAGACTGCATGTATTTGTGTGCAGGAGGAGCTGGAGGCTGCCAAGAAGTTTCTGTACCAGGAGATGGGTTATAAAGCTCGTTCTGAACAGCTCACCAAGACCAGTGAGATCTCACTAACTCCACAGGAAGTGACCAGGTACTGTGATTGTGTGTTAGAGGTTGCATAGATTAGTTGATTAGTAAAACTATACTGTGCAGTAGTCCAGGTCAGTGAAATAAAGCAGCAGAAAGAACAGAAATGTGTTTTTCTGCTAAAATCAAGGCCCAAATGACTTACTATGTGGAAAACTGACATAGTGAAACACATAACACTGTCTAAAGCACACCGAAACTGTCTCCAGTACACGCTGCTTTTAGCAATCACTGACTATAGTGTCAACCAATCGTTCATGAGGGAAAGATGAGTAAATACTGTTTAGTTTACTTGCTGTTAACAACGTCAAACTTATAATTTGGCTGTGAAAGCATCACAGCTATGAGTTGCTTGGGCTCACTACTAGCATTACTTCTCACATTCGGCTTGTAAACTTTTTATGTAAAAAGTGCTCATCCAGCTTTGCCACAACAATCACATGTTTTGCCTTGAGATGCCTCTTTAGTTTAGGCTTTTGGGTTACATTAACACTTTAGGCATTTAGCAGACACTCTTATCCAGAGTGACTTACAAATGTGCTTTGCTGTTTACTCAGGATCCTTAACCAGATGTGTGGACTCGAGTCACATGACTTGGACTCGAGTCCGACTCGAGTCACCAAACTTATGACTTGTGACTTGACTCGACAACATCACTACAGACTTCCGACTTGACTTAGACTCTACCTTTACTGACTTGGACTTGGACTTCAGATTTAAGACTTGAAAAAACTTGAAACCCCCATTTGAACATAATAAAAAAGTAAAACTGAATCACATAACTGGATCATTTTGTTTTAAATGGTGCTGTAACGCTTGTCACGACCCGATCTGTTCACTCTGCCTGATTTGTACCACGCATGTGCATAAGCACGTCATTTCCAGATAAAGTTTTATGGATTGCATTGAATCAGAGTCGTTTTTGGTGAAGGATGAAAACTTTTGCACTTTATCGTTTTATTGCATTTATGTTTAATTGTTTGTTAGAAAGACATAATTTACGTTTTCTGTACTTTGGACGATTACTTACTAAAGGGTGTATTTACATAGACGGTGGGGAGCAGATGTGCGTTAGCAACAGCAGGGTTGCCAGGTCCCCAAAAATCTCCATCCTGATGTCTGACACAAAGTGCCCTATACAACCTGACACCAGCCTAAACTTTAGAGCGTCCAATCACAGATATTATTGTTAACATTATTATTATTAGTAGTAGTAGTAAATATAATGTAAGAAGAACATACTTCCATGAATGTTTTTTTTTTTTTTTGCATTTAAAACATCCCCCTTTTTCTACTACCTTTTAACTCCTTATGGTTTTAACACCACAGTTATATGCTCAAAATGTCTGTGTTACTATAAGTGTTTTTTTTATGGCTATGACTGTGGTGTACACAAGGAGTTAAAAGGCAGTGAACATCTGAGTGTGAAGAGCATTGGGGTAGACTTACTAGTATTAGATGACTGATCTGATTGGAATGGGATCTGAACATATAGATTTAGAGAAGAGAAAAGGAGATGTTAAATATTAAATAATATTTAATAAATAGGTTAAATGTGTTAAATATTGAAATGACGTTACATCTGGTGACTTGACTAGGACTCAAAGTTTAAGACTTGGGACTTGACTGGAGACTCTCTTGTATTGACTTGGGACTTGACTCGAGACTCGCTTGTATTGACTTGGGACTTGACTCGGGACTCGCTTGTATTGACTTGGGACTTGACTCGGGACTTGATTGTCAAGACTTGGGACTTACTTGCTACTTGCAACTTAATGACTTGTTCCCATGTCTGTCCTTAACTACTCAATGTAGGGTAGTATTCAGAAGATACCTCAAGCTTAGATGTCAGTATGGATGCCTAGATACACAATGTTCAACATACATTGCGGGAATGTCAAAATAAATAAAAACATGAGTACAATCACAAGCCGTTAACCCTTGTAATCTAACATGCCTTAACATTTTACAAATTACACACATCTAAAATTATTTTTTTACAAAGTGTTTCACAGAGTTTTGTTCAGCACAAACTCAGCAACCACAGTGTCAAACCAGTAAGAGTGTCTTAAATCTATATTCTGATTAAATCTGCTCTAAACTTAGACTTCCCAAAAACCTCTTTTCAGATGTGATGACATATTGTGAAAAAACACTCTAAACATTTCTAGCCTAGACTTTTGAGCTCTGAACTGAATAAACAGAGGTGTTGGCTACACACTGCTCATTACAGTTTTTAGAAATTCTATGTGGTTTTATTTCTAAAGCTTAACAAATGTGAGGTGACACTGTATTTTACTTAGTCAATCATTCCTACATTGGATATTCATGAGATAGGTGTGAGGTGTGAGGTCTTTGTTCATGTGAGCGCTCTTTGTTCATGTGAGCGCTCTTTGTTCATAGAGACCAAATATGTTTTTTCACACATTCCTGGGCTGCTAATCATCCAATAGAATGTCCAGAATTACAATGTCATTATCATATGAATGGCAGATTATGTCAGGGGACTAAAAAAAGTGCTGCGCTCTGATTGTGTTGAAAAACGTGTCTGCTTATTTATATATATATTTGAAAACTTGACCCATTAATGTTTCCAGAGTATGGTTTTACTTTTGTTTCTAGGATAAAATCTCGCATGTACAAGTTACATAAAATTATGTAAGTATTTTTGCAAAATTTTGATTATATCTTGCCGGCCGACTTATATCTTGTGCCAACTCCAGAGGGTTAATAAGTACAGGATAAATACTCTTGAAGAGATGGGTCTTCAATCGTCATTTGAATCGAACACCAAAAGGAAATTCATTTCAGCATTTAGGTGTGAGAGCAAAGAAAAGTCTGGATGCTTGTCTTTCATGCTTTTTGAAGGATGGTGGGTCAAGCCAAGCTGTGCTTGAAGGTCAAAGAGCTCTTAGTACAGATTGAGTTTTGACCATTACCATCAAGTATGGAGCAGCTGGTCCGTTCTTGGCTTTGTAGGCCAACAACAGGGTTTTTAATCTGAAACTGGGAGCCACAGGCAGCCAGTGAAGAGAACAGCAAAGAAGTTACATTACTGAACTTTGGATCATTGAAGATGAGTCGAGAATATTACTTGACATTGGTGGAGAGTTTGGTAGGAACAATAGTGACCCCATGTTACCTGGTAAGATTGCTCCTGAAGGTGTGATGCAAATCACTGCCATGCAGAGCCAGTGATTCCAAGACTGGTGATGACAGACAGGAGGATATTGTGGTTGACAGTGTCAAAGACTGCCAAGAGGTCAAGGAGAATCAGGATTGATGACAGTTCTGCAGTCTTGCAGTGTGGAGTTTCTCTGTATCAGCAATGAATGTGGTTTCTACAGAGTGTGCTGATTTGAAGCCAGACTGGTTTGGGTCTTGTAGATCTGAGTGAGAAAGAGAGATAATTGATTGTAGAGCGTTCAAGGACCTTTGAGAGAAAAAACAAAAGAGAGATATAGGTCTGCAGATACACAGTGCTCAACTTACATTGTCTGAATGTCAAATCAAGTAAGACAAGAATACAATCATAAGCCTTTAATAAGTGCAAGATAGATTTAAGTACTCTTGACAGAGATGGGTCTTCAGCTATGGTAACCACTTACTTTCATCACCTTATTATTGTTATCCAGCAACCCTGAACTGGATTAAGCAGTTAAGACAATGGTTGGATGAATTATTATGTTATAGTTTTAACAGTAGCCCAAAAACCCGTACCATGAGACCTTTGAATTTTCACCCATGACTGCATTTTCAAACTAACTCAATTTAGTGGGAAAACTCTGAACCTGGCAACCATGTTGCCATAGCTGTATTATCTTAAACTGATAACATTTAACACTAGTAGCGCCAAACAGAGCTCATTTGACCACATATTAGATGCAGTGTCTGATTGACTAAGTTTTGCCTAGAAGTGCAGAGCACCACTCATTTCAAGGCCATAAAGTGTCGCAAAGAACTTCACCATGTCTGAAGATGGGCCACAGGCCACTAGAAGGTTTTTCATGGCACGCAGGAGGTCCAGGGCACACAGGTTGAGAAACCCTGTCAGAGCCTGAAATCAACTGAAATACAAAAATCTACCTGCTAACAATTAGGAGAAAGTTGCTAACAAAATGTCTTTCATTAATTCTCAGATTACTTTAGTTATTTATTTATTTTTAGGGACATCATTTTTAAACGTTTTAATTTATACAATTATAATTGTGTCCTTTTTATAGCTTGTACTTGTGAATTTTCTATTCTATTGACCACACAGCATCCTCTGCTGGCCCCTCTGTGACTCCCTGTAATGGTCATAATGTAATGTGAATTTAACACCGTATTATTTACATGACAATGGTTTGTTTAAATGATCAGTGTGGTACCAGACACAATCAGTTTATCAAGTGTCATATCAGACCCAAAATTAAATACTTTTGCACCTGTTTATTTTGGAGTAACATAGGAGTTTTCTATCACCTGTACTAATACTAATGTATTCTGCAGATATAAGAAACGTTTCTACAAGTTTGACAAAGAGAGCAAAGGCTTCATCACTACACTGGATGTGCAACATGTTCTAGAGGTGCGTCTTACAGCAGAGTTTGCAAACATGCTTGTGTTCACTGATGGGATTCATGCTATGTGGTATATCCTGAATCACGCTTTACAAGGTTATATGTTTATAGAATAGCTGTATTCAGCAAAAGCATACAGGTCCATACACTTAAATCTACACTAAACACATCCTCAATATCCTCATTACTCATTTTGATAATGATTTGATTTAGTGATTTTATATATGACATCCACTTCTACATCCACCTTGTAGTCTTCAGGTGAATCATTGAGATCATTTTATGTGCTTGTATTAATATTTCCAAACTTTGAATATTCAGGAGTGAACATGTCAGATTTTTAAAAGTTTACTTTTGTATTGTTTACATTTTATTTTTTTTTATTTTTTTTTTGAGTTCTCAATACAGTACTTGAAAAATCTATAATTTAACAATTGTTTTATTTATTGACTATTGAATACAGCATTATTTAATGTTTATTATTTAAAATATTTTAAATGTTTTAACAGATTCGGCATCTATTCCTAACAATCAGAGATTACTTATTTGCAGCTGTCAATTAAATATTATCTTTCATATAAACTGTCACATATTACTGGTATAAACGTTAAGGAAATGTAGAAAAAACATTGAAGATGCAAAAATTAATGTTAGAACATTGATTTGTTTGTTGCAGTCATTTACTGATGTTCGAATAAGACCAAAACAAATAGAACTGAGCAGTCAGTTTTTTTTGTTGTCCTGAAGAGTAACCTCTTGTGGTACATATCTGAGTTGCGAGATTAACCTGTATGAAGTCCCTTCAGTGCTGTGCAGCCTAAAGATAAAAAAAAATCAAAGCACCTTTTTTACAAAACAATGTGATCATTTTGCATTTATTTTATGTAGTTGCTGTATAAAAACCCTAAAATTCAAATTTCAGCAAATTCAGCCAAATATCTAAAAAATACAGTGGTCTTGTAAGAGGTTAATAAAAACTAATAGATTGACTTTTGACCAGATTCTACATGCACAATGAGAACTGCATGCACAAACTTGTTCACCATTGATATGAACGATTATGAATTATTCTTTAGTGAAATGTTGATCATCTCGATTTTGTGCCCTCAGAGACTCAGCATCCACATTGATGAGAATGCACTCCATGAGATCCTTAATGAAGTGGATCTGAACAAAAATGGACAGGTGGAACTAGACGAGTTCCTGCAGGTGCGTATGACTTTGCAGCCAGAGCCAGAGCTGGAGTTATATGGCAAAATTGGCTTTACGTAGACCCATTTAGTTAGGTGCATTACAGCTAATGTATTAATAGATCATAGATCTTTCACAGCGATTCATTCTGTTCTGCCTTTATTTGAGTTTAAGAGGTAGGGCTTGACGGAAACTCCTGCAGGGTGAGATGAAGGTGTGAAAGCTTAACTATTCTGTAGAATCATCCCAAGCAGACGTGTGACAGGCTAGCAGTAATTAAAAGCTCTGAGATGTCTTTATGGAAGCTGGAATAATGAGTCTGTCCTCCTGTGGTAAATTAGTAAGAGTCATGTGGAGTTTGTCTCTCTGTAAGGAACCATTGATGTAGATTACCAGTGTAATTGATACGGTGCGGGGGACAGGTGTTAAAATATGATGATCACTGTCCATTTTAATTTGAACTTAATGAGAGGCCACCGGTAGAGCGTGTACAAGGTAATGTTGTGTGACATGACACAACCACTGGCTGAAATGTTCATTCCCATGTTCATATACACACCCAACTGCACGTACAATATATATCTGCATACAGTCATACATTTCTGTAGTCTACATACTATATAATACTCATACCATAATAACACATTAATGCATTCTCAATTTAATGCAATAAAAAAAAAATTGTGCCATTAACACAAATTCTATTTTGCTTTGCAAGTCATCCACAGACATAATTTGGGGAGGGGAGGGGGGGCATGTCCCCTGCAGTTTTTACTCTCAAATACAGTATAACACTATAGAGTTGAAACTATAGAGTTACTGTTTATTTGTTCTGTGACAGAACTCATAACTCAATTTACTTTTTATTAAGTGTGTTTACATTGATGATCAGACAAACTTCATCAGTGATGTTTTGCCTTTTTCACTACACTTTCACTTGCAGGGCATTTCAGTAAAATCCTGTCCAAAGGGCAGTTTCTTCCTCCATTTCAATATGTTTAGAAAATGAATTAGACAAGGCACCACCTCTTCTTCTCTGCGGTGGCAGCAGTGATCTCTGCACTTGTTCACACTCACTAGTGACTCCTAGTGGCGGGTGACGGAAGCTCGCTTACTCGTAACTCAGATCTCAGCTCGCATCATAAAGCAAATAAACCACAAAGCGACAGCCCATATCTCGGAAAATTTGTAAGTTACGTCACTCATAAGTCAAAGTTCCAATGTATTAAGTGGAGAAGGTCCAAGCATTTGAAATAATTTCATTTCACTTTCACATATACCCATCTGTGATAAGCCATCCATTTACATGCCTCTAAGTTTCTCTTCAAAATTCTCCATAAAAAAGTGATTAATCGTGATTAATTATATACAATTCTGAGATTAATCACAATTATTTTTTTCAATTTTCAAGTTTGACAGCACCAATAATAAGACAAATACATAATTCTGTAACTTATAATAATAATTTAGCCTGTACAGTCCAGTGTCCCCAACATGGTACTGAGGAACCAACACCACTTCCAACAGTCTTACAAGCTTTTCGTTGGAGGTCTCACATCCAAGTACAAACCAGACCCAGACCTGCTTAGTGGATATGCATGTTATGTTGTGCAGCTGCTGTAACTGATGGTGACATATGCAGGAAACCAAATTCCATAGTATTATTGCTCCACATGGGTGGACCCAGGTCCCCTCAGGCTCTCTTGTACCTACACCGCTGCTACAAGCAGACATGTCTTACATAAGCATTGCTGTTCAACCAACACTGTGTCTGATATGATCTGCGTTCTGTCTTCTGATTGGTTTAGCTCATGAGCGCAGTGCAGAGGGGCCAGATTTCAGACAGCCGATTGGCTATTCTAATGAAGACAGCTGAAGAGGGGCTGGATTTGAGGGGGCCGGTGTCTGTGGACCGCAGTGGTGGAGGAGTGTGAGAAGGGCCCCCAGCAGCACAATCCTGCAACTCAAGCTGCAGAAAGGTGACCGCTTACTGAAAACTTTGCAACCAATTGTCTGCCTTCCATTACTGTTCAGATACATTCCTCTTTATGCTGCTTGGAGTTTAATTGAAGTTATTTAACAGTAAAATCTGCATATGTTTAGTATTGTGTAATCATAATATATTCTAACAAAATATATTCTATTCATGATCTACCTGCTTGCACTGCACTGTACTGCTGATGCATGCGGTGCCGTTTTGTGCTTTTCACTGGTCAGTTTTCTGACCACTGCTGTCCTAAAGCAGCTGTATTGTACTGAGCTTCTCTGCTGTGCCATTTGTACATGTGTGGTTGCACACAGGCTCACAATGAAAACATCGCAGGGTTGACTTTCTCAAGTGCCCTGCCTGAACGTCTAACAGCAAAGGTTTTTGCTCGTTCTGAAACCTCCAGATATTGCGTCATCACCAACTATCATCAGTGCAGTCGGACATCTGCCAATTTGCCTCCTAATTAGTCTGCGCTTGGTGATGCATTGACAGTTATCACAAAAACATTTGCCAATTACATCTGTTCCTGTATAAATGCCTTGGTTCTGTTATGGCGCTATAAAACCATTTAACTCATTTATGTGAAGAGTCTTAACTTGCTTAGCTTAGCTAGGCTAGTGTTAGCTAGTTAGCTTATTGCTAAGCTAGCGCTAGATAGTTAGCTTAACGTTCATACAAACACAGTGCTAGCATCTGCGGTGAGCCCTGTTTATCCTCATTGCCCAGTTGTCCTGTTAATGAAAAAAATTAATCTGAAAACAGAAATAGCATAGCAATAGACAACGCAACAAAAACGTTGATGGTTAGAATTTCAGACAGGGCACTTGAGAAGGCCAACCCTGCGACGTTTTTGTGAGACTGTGTTGGTGATGAAAGCATGGGAGGAGCATGTGCACTATATGTGGAGCTACTGTGATTTATGTAGCTAACTGTTGCACTTTCTGTTGGTCTTCTCAAGTTTACACATACTGCTGTGGACACTAAAACACAATCACCAATATGACAGTATGTTTTAGCACTGATGCCAGTGTTATCTTTGTACTTTTTTATCTATAGTCTTTTGTAAGGAGCTGAATATTTAATGCTAATACAGTGATTTACTCTGTCCTGTGCTAAATAAGCTATGCTATGGTCCTGGACAGTCTTTCTACCACACTGAATGAGCAGAATGTCATTTTGATACTGTATTAACAGTTTGGCCTGTATATCCACAGTGGTTTTGATACCACTCATGTATGATTTTGTCTTTCATTTCACCAAAGAGGATAACTCTTATGATAGTGATAGTTGTACAGCGAAGAGCCACAAACATTAAAACCACAAAACATTCAACAAGCTAGTGAGTTCATCACAATAATAATTAATTCAATACAAGTTGGAAATACTAGTATGTATTCATATTCCACGTGTGGTGCTGGAATGAAGGAATGCATGACAAATTGGGTATTTTATTACTTTATTAAAAAATCATATTTTGATGAGTTTGAGTATAAAAACTCTGAGGGAGAGCTTGGCTTTGTCCTAACAGCTAAAATATCCAACCAGTAATGTCTGAAGAAGATATAATTTCTTAGTTTGTGCTACTTTAAAACCTTCTTTGTTCTTAATTTTCTTTTCTCTTTTAAACTTTTGATTTATTTTATATATCATCATCATTAGAATTATTATTAAGTGTCAAAATATAATATAAAGAGAGACCAAATATTTAAGATATAGTTTTTTTATCATAAAATATAGTTTCCTTTTTCATTTCTCTCCTCTAATCCATAATTTCAGATCCAATCAATCATATAATATTAGGACGGCTCCAAAAAGATGTCACCATCAAACACAGAGCCACCCACTTTTCCTCTCTTCTTCTTCAGCGTTTTGCTGTCTGTCCCCACATTCACAACATCTTTATTCCTTTTCTGTTACTGTATCTACTTTTTTATCAGTACCGCAAAACTCCCACCTGTGACTGCATTTTCAAAACAGCCAGAATTAATGTGAAAACCGCACACCTGGCAACCCTGCACACAGACGTGAGATCGATCCAAACTGGATAATTATTGATGTCAAAGTGTTACGTTCTTGAGATTTATCACAAGTATTCACATTTTAACACTGACAGTCCCAAACCATCTGACTGGTGTATTCCTAAATACTCTATGAACACCAAGCACTACATGTCCTTTCACATTCCTCCTGTAACCAGCATTAAACATTTGCCAACAAGCAAGAATCTGAGCCACTTTGACAAGAGCCAGATTTTGAGGGCTGGACGACGGGGTTGATGTCATGCTCCCGCCTCAGCCACGCCCCCTTGCTTCATCTGTGTCCGTCACGTGTCTGCCATTTATCACGTCTTGTATTAGTGCCCACACCTCTGTCTCGTTCAATTTCACAGCCATTCCCCGTTCCTTGTGTTAGATGAGTGTGTTTTACATGCCCCTCTTGTGCCTTTGTGTCTTGTCGGTCATTGAATGTGCTGAATATGTTTATTTGTAGTTTCGTGAACATCAGCTTGTTTAGTTTCTGTACATAAACCGTCTGTTGGGATCACTACCAAGACGTCTGTGTCTTCTCCACATCCACACAGTCCCTGGATCATCACAGTTGGAGAATCTCTGTAAGGTTTTCAGGTGGTACCTACTGACAGTGTGAAGATGAACAAACCAACAGGCCACAAGGTGTTGGGCACCCAAGAATCAGTATGTGATGATATCACAAGCCCGTAACCATCAGAAGAGCTACAATGGGACAAGTTGGAGAAATGTTTAATGCTGGTTGCAGCCGGAAAGTGTTAGACCTTGTTGGGAGTACGAACTGTGTAAGTGCACAGCGGTCGGATGGTTGTGGTATTAATGTTTTGGCTCTTAGCTGTATCGTATAACTTCTAGTTCATCTCAGGCAAAAAAAAAACGTGGAATGTGATGTATTTGTCCATTATTTCAATCTCTGTTATATTTTAGACATTTTCTGGAGGTTCTGTGTCAAAGCAATGTGAGGTTACATACAGGAGGCTACTGAAATCATTCCAGCTAGGATAACTTTCCTCTAAGCTTTAAGGACCCACAAGGGATGTGTTTAATGTGCCTTGTTTTCTATGGTGTGTACACTGTAATCAAACATGTTGAGAAGCACAAGTACCTTTTTTAATGAATGATTCATTTATGTTCTATGTCAAAAGTATTGTATCTGTATTTTCTTTTATGAGAACCACTACTTTAAGGTGTACCTTATGAATCAGATGCCTGTTGATCACCGTCTTATCGTCCATCAGGTTTGGACACAATCTGATGGCTCCACTGTCTGCTTAAGCATATGAGGGAGCTAAAGATGCTACACTGATGATATATTGTGTGGTCTGACAGGGTGTAATTTCACCCTAATCCTGACTGAAAGAGATTCATATTGTAAGGAAAAAAAAGAACTGTACAGTAAATCAATCTCCAATGTCTGAGATATGCAATTATATAATTAAACGTATCTGGTTGCTACGTGCATTGTTTGGCTTGTTCTTTCATTTGTGTATGCCTGTCAGTTTGCTGAATGACTTCATATTTCGAGGTATCGTTGGCGACTATGCTAACTGAAGCATGCAGTGTCTCACACACCTCTGTCCACGCACACACCAGCATATACAGGACTTCCCCTCTCCTTTGATGGCAAGATTCAAACTAATTGACTCTAAATCCACCTCCAGGGCCATAATAAATCTATTATGCTCTAATTTCGCTGATTAATGAAAACCTGAGGCGCTGGGTTCATCCGTGCTCTCAGTGTTAAGGTCCTTCAGTGGCTGGCCGTCCCTGTCTCCCGCCTCTCTAATAATCCCTCTGACAGGCCTCCCCCACAGTAAGGCCACTGCGGTGCCATCAGCACCCAGCACAATGCAATTAAAGCAGCGGCGCTACAGCTCGGCTAACGCTAATCCTCGGCTCATTTGAGCTGCTGTAAGACTAGCCATGTGAATCCAGCCTGATTACACCAGCGTATTAAAGTCGATCTCAGTCTTCGCAGGACCTCTGGCCACAGAAGCAGGGAGGCCAAAGCGGAGGCCGGGGAAATGGATCACACATTCAAAGTAAAAAGAGCACACAATACCTTGTACATCAGAAAAGGTAACATTTCTACTTATTTTGTAGTAGTTACTCTAAAAAAGTAATCAATTACAAATGACTCATTCAAAAAATGTAAAACAATTACTCATTACATCCTGTAAAATGTAATCTTATTACTCATTACTTCTTAATTATATGTTTATTACTTGCATTGCAATCTTTATTACATTGCAAGTGACTTCTAAAAATTACTTTACTAATTATCTCATTACACATTACTTGCATTGCATTTAATTACTTTGAAGTTACATTACTGAAATGTGTTAATAATTACTTCTGAAAATTGTAATGGAATTATTTTAATCATTACATCCTGGACAAAGTAATTGCATTACGCATTACTTCTGCAGTACTTGATTATTACTTGCATTACATTACATTGTTACTGTAATTTGTTAATTACTTCTAAAATTGCAATGGAATTACTTTACTCATTAAATCCAGGGCAAAAAGTAATCTCATTACTTTTTACTTTTGCATGACTTGTTTGTTACTTGTACTGTTGTACATTACTTTGTACTTGGATTATTGTAATGTTTTACTTTGCACTCCCAGTTTAATATCAATGTACACTGAGATTTTAATCCAGGTAATCTTGGAGCATTTGCAGAGGTTCATTCATCATGAAATGTGTTTACAAACAAACAAACAAACAAACAAAAGTGTAACACAGGTTTGATATCACAGTGGTGATGCTTTGGGGCAGTAGTGGGGAACTCCAGTCCTAGAGGGCCAGATTCCTGCACAGTTTGTTGATCTTTCAGATCAAGCACACCTGACAGAATTCAGGTATGTACCAGGTTTAGTTACAGAATACAGAAATCAGCAGACTGTACTGGACTCTGGCCCTCAACTCCGCACCCCTGCTTTAGAGAGAGGAAGAAGAATCTTTTCCAAGTACTCAAATTTGTAGTAAACACTTAAGTTTAAATTGTAAGGTTATCATCATTGCACACTCCACATGTATTTATAGCCTGATCATCCTCATGCAGCACCATCTGCAGGAGCCTGAAGTTACCATCACCTTAAACACACAAGGTGACTCTTTTTTGGTATGGGGAGCTTATTTGAAACATGTATCAAGTTATACAGAAATATATGTGTGACAATATAAAACAAAATGTTCATTTCTCATAAAAGTGTAAATATGCATGAATTCCATGCAAAATGAATGTTTAATGTGCTCAGTTTTACTTTATAAAGTAATTTATGTAACAGAAATGATCTGATAGGTTTTAGATTGGACTTTACAATAGATGTCAGGACTTGGTTGGGACTGTTGGTAAATGTACTGATAAAGTGGAAATCTCCAATGGAGGATTCCCCTCGTCAGCACTGGGACCACTTATCAGCAAAACAATGCAGTAAAGCATTGTAGGTAGCAGAGGAATTTGCCTCTCATTTCCTGCCAGAAATATCTCAGTGTTGTCCTCATTTGACTTCAAGGCCACTTTTTTCTTTTTGCATTTCACACACTGCTGTATTCAGTGCTTCACACTTGTTCCTACATACAGGGATCAGACCCCCTCACAAAGCTGGGAGAACATCCACTCTTAAATTATTTTTATTGTATTGATTTCTTTGGAACAAGTGAATACACACTGATCAGCCATAACATTAAATGATTTTAGCTCCACTGATCATACAGGAGCACTGTGTAGTTCTACAACTACAGACTGTAGTTCATCTGTTTCTCTGTATACTTTATTATCCTCCTTTCACCTGTTCTTCAGTGATCAGGACCCTCACAGAGCTGATATTATTGGTGGATCATTTTCAGCTCTGCACTGACGTGGTGGTGGTGTGTTAGTGTGTGTGGTACAAGTGGACCAGAGAGAGCAGAGCATCTGGAGTCAACTCCCTGTCTACGCTGTCATCAGTTGCTGCACAGTTTGTGTTGGTGCTCGAGTCCTTCACTGGTGGTCGCAGGATGCTGTTGTCTGGGTATTTTTGACTGGTGGACTATTACAACTACAGTCTGTAATTGTAGAACTACACAGTGCTCCTGTATGATCAGTGGAGCTGATAAAGTGGACAATGAGTGTAAATACAATACTTAATGTTCTATAACATTTACACGCCACAATATTTTAAAACCCTGATCACAACACAGACAAACTCTGGAACTGTGATTACAGCACCCGCACATTTA
>BRDA01008227.1:0-11149 GCA_036984385.1 Crenuchus spilurus | reverse complement strand
TTTTTATTGTATTGATTTCTTTGGAACAAGTGAATACACACTGATCAGCCATAACATTAAATGATTTTAGCTCCACTGATCATACAGGAGCACTGTGTAGTTCTACAACTACAGACTGTAGTTCATCTGTTTCTCTGTATACTTTATTATCCTCCTTTCACCTGTTCTTCAGTGATCAGGACCCTCACGGAGCTGATATTATTGGTGGATCATTTTCAGCTCTGCACTGACGTGGTGGTGGTGTGTTAGTGTGTGTGGTACAAGTGGACCAGAGAGAGCAGAGCATCTGGAGTCAACTCCCTGTCTACGCTGTCATCAGTTGCTGCACAGTTTGTGTTGGTGCTCGAGTCCTTCACTGGTGGTCGCAGGATGCTGTTGTCTGGGTATTTTTGACTGGTGGACTATTACAACTACAGTCTGTAATTGTAGAACTACACAGTGCTCCTGTATGATCAGTGGAGCTGATAAAGTGGACAATGAGTGTAAATACAATACTTAATGTTCTATAACATTTACACGCCACAATATTTTAAAACCCTGATCACAACACAGACAAACTCTGGAACTGTGATTACAGCACAGTAAAGATGACTGGTTAGTGAACTACTTACTGCTGCCTTCCCAGCGTTGCTGAGACTGATATAACGATAGCAATTAACAAATGTTATATATCATGCAGGCTGAGCTTTACAAGGTCATTTCTGGCAATCGTGTTAATTTTAGCTTTCCACCAATCCTGTCCCTTCACACCAGCCCCCTAACCCCCCACTTACCTGCCATCCCCCCACACCCCAGCCTCTGTCTAATGACACACAGGCCGCTCAACACCTTCACTCATACACACACACATACACTACACACCCTCTCTCCCCGCTCACTGCAGTCCCTCAGAGACACTGGCCATCCTGAGCACAGAGAGTGTGTGGTCAGGCATTCGCTCAGTATGGAGCTGGAAGCACATGGACTGAACTAAAGGTCAATTGTCAACCATCCCAATAGTCAGACCTGCGTGTCCTGTCTCATAACACCTCCTCTCTGCTGGAAACACACAGAGACAGCCCTGCTCACTAGCATGTATAGTCTGCACCTAGTCTGACAGCACTTCTCTCAAAGCCTCACATGTGAGCTGTTATTCTTCTTGCTATTTATTTTCCCTCTGAAGTCATTGGTTCTTTCATGATCATTGTTATTTTTGTTACTGTGCCTTTAAGACTGATATATTAAAAAAGTCCTTCAAAAAGTTTCATTCCTGAATTTTGGACTGAGGGATGCTGAATCTGCTGTCAAGTATCTGGATTCTTTGAAAGGCTGAAGTGACACATTTGCTTTGTAATGCTGCACTCATCAGTGTTCACCTAAGTCAGTACTACGTCACCCATTCATTAAGCTTCCTGGCCAATCACGAGCTACTACTCAACTTTAAAATGAAACAATTCGCCTCCACAGGCGCTGACGCATCACAGTCATCCTCCCCACCACCACCAGGTTGGCCCTGGTCCTGTTCCCCGGGGGGTGGCTCTGCATCTGCCATCCTTCTGTCCTGCAATGTCTGCTCTAGACTGAATGCTGCAGACCTGGGCTGTAGCCGGAGCCTATGCCAAAGACCCTAATAATGAACTTCTCCGCTAATATCCTCTTCTGAGTTTTTATGGCAAAAGCAAATGTCCTCATCAGACCCTACAAATCTCTGAAGACTGAAGTGGTTTTGTCATGTAGTCTGCTCTCATTGTTGCAGGTCTTCTACGTCCTTTGCAAGCTCCTCATTCTTAATTAGAGTCAAATCCAGACCTGCAGCTTCAGGAACTAAACAATAGTTATAGCCAGTCATCTCAAAGTCATGTGCCATGGTGTATTTCTCTATATCTTGCCACTCACACACACTTGGTCTCAGCTGCACTTCACTGGTTCCACTGAAACAAGGTCAGCACTTTTTAGTCATCTCGTGTGTTTCCTCTACAAAGTGAAATGGACATTACAGACTTTTATGTGTTTCATGGGTTAGAAATTATGCTTCTTTATATATATATATATATTCTGATCTCCTCTTCCAGCGTGAATAAATGAAGACTCACAACAGTTATACCTGCTGAAACTGCAGGAGCGGGACAACATATACATGTAGAAAAATCTTGCAAATGAATAAATATCTAGAAAATGATAATCATGCAATCCTGCATAATGTTAATGAATCTCAGCATCTCTAATTCACCTGACAGCATGTGTTTGTGGAAGGAAAGCAGAGCTGTCCACTCTGTGCTGCCCTAATAATTATTCATTATAGCCTAAATAATATTTAGCTGTTTTAATTAATACGTAAGTAAATTACAAGCACTCTATATAATTAATCCGATTTATAGGACTGTGATGTGAGTGGTGGAAATGTGTATGTGGTGGGCAAGATGCAGGACAAACACTGCTGATTTTTGACGGGAGCAGGAGCAGGAGTGAATCCCATGCAGGAGTCCCATGCAGACCTCTACCTTGTTCTTGTTTTTGAAAACATAAAACTAAATCTAATCAAGCGTTCTCTTACTAATCGGAAGCTGAACACAGTATATAATCTAATGAGAACATGTCACATTACATACATAGAGCGTATTTACCACTGAAGGTTATATCACCAAGAATTCTAGGCTCATATCTGACACTCTGCTTTAACATCCCAAACCTGATACATTTTGCCTTAGAAATGTTTTTCTATCACTTCTGTTCGATCTGAAATATTAGTAAAAGTCGTAATACAAATTAAGCTACACCCAAGCTACCACTGTACTGTTATTGTATTAGCATAACACTAGCAGTCACACCAACATACCTCATGAAAAGCCAGCAAAACTTTTCCAAATCTTGCGTTCATAAATTTGTTTTGCAAGTTTAAAAAAAAAAGTTTGGTAAAGTTTGGTGTTGGGCTATAAAATAGTGTTGAATTGTAATTGTGACTTCCATGCTTCGTCAGCTCAATGTGCTCGACTGTTAACATGGTGGTAGCATTCTTTATATTTTGACTTTGAAACATTCTTGTATTTCAGAGGACCTAGTGATATTTAGATGATAAGTGCACACTAGAAAAAACTTCTATAAAAAAGAATTTTTTAAAACACCATTCAGTTTTCCTAATATGGACATGATGTCAACTATGTGAAGAAGTGCTTATTATTGATCCCCCATTTCTGGATTTAGACCATTCCAAATTTATCTCCAAGCTCAGCCAGCTTGGTATCAGTACATCTCTATACGATTGGATTTTGGACTTCTTGACTGACAGACCCCAGTTTGTTAAGTTAGACAACTTTTCTTTCTCCTCCTTCACCCACAACACTGGTGTTCCACAAGGTTGTGTTTTGAGCCCAATCCTCTACTCCATGTTCACCCATGACTGTGTTCCTTTTTATGGCTCTAACACCACAATCAAGTTTGTGGACGACATCACGTGATCGGCCTGATTAGTGACAACGATGAGTCGGCCTACGGAGATGAAGTGCAGCATCTGGCTACATGGCGCTTAACACACAGAAAACCAAGGAGATCATAATGGTTTTCAGGAGGAAACAAAGCAAGGCTCACATCAGCGGAGCTGCAGTAGAGCAGGTGTCTAACTTCAAGTTCCTTGGTACGCACATCTTTGATCTCACCTGGTCTGTGAACTCTTCCATCCTGGTCAAAAAGGAACAGCACCTTTACTTCCTTCAGAGCCTTAAGAAAGCTCACCTGTGTCCTACGATCCTTCTGAACTACTGCTATACCACTGAGAGTATACTCACCAACTGCATCTCTGTGTGGTACAGCAACTCCACAGCCGACCGCAAATCACTCAAACAGGTGCTGAAAACTGCCCAACGCATCACAGGCACCCAGTTACCTACCATACAGGACATTTATCACAAACACTGCCTGGGCAGGGAAACATCATCAAGGACGTTTTTCATCCAAACCATGGACTTTTCACCCTTCTCTCATCTGGCAGACGTTACAGGAGCCTCCATTCACGCACTAGTAGACTCAGGAAGAGCTTCTTCACGGAGGCTGTGACCCTACTGAACTCTGCACCACCAGTTTCACTCGAACTATATCACTGCACTGCCTTATTAAATGCACCTCTGCACCTCTGATCTGTTTATAGATTTTCTATCTGCTACCTCACTGCCATGTAACTGCATGCTTCATTAACTGCAGTGTTCACAGACTTTATATCTGCTACCTCACACATACTGTATGTACTGTCTTAATAATGTATATATTATTTATTTGCAATAGACATTCAATCTCTGCAACTCAGTGTACCACCTCAATCAGAATCAGAATCAGAATCAGGCTTTATTGGCCATGTATGTTCACACATACAAGGAATTTGCTTTTGGTTACAGGTCTGTAGTGCACAGAGGTTAACAACAACAAGAAGGAAAAAGCTATCACACACACACACACACACACACACACACACACACACACACACACACACACACACACACACACACACACAGTGGTAATAATATATAAACAATACATAGTGCATATATTATATTACGGTACTGGCTGCAGCATTTATGTACAGTAAGGCAAAGTGACAAGGCAGGTAGTGTGTAGCTGTTTTGTTTTAAAGTGCAGAAGAAGTAAGAGGCCAGGAGATATAGTGTTTTATGAATAGTGATGTTAGCTGTTCAGGAGTGTGATGGCATGTGGGAAGAAGATTACTTAATGCACTTTTTGTAAATGACACTGTACACTGCACTCTGCTTAGATGCTGACTGCATTTCATGGGCTCTGTACCTGTGCTCTGCACAGTGACAATAAAGTTTAATCTAATCTAATCTAATCTTATACCATTCATAGGTAATCATTTAAAACTTCAAAGGGCGCAAGTTTGGATGCTGTCACACGACTTGGGCACAGGGCAACTCTTTGTTTTTAAGGTATCTCTCAAATCAGTGATGATTTCAGTACCAGGTCCAATCAAATTCACCCTCACAATGAACTGATAGTCCTACAGCTATTGTCTGTAATGTAGTTGGATAAGTGCTCACTAGTGGCAGCTAGCTAGTTAGTTATATGTCACTGGAGGACAAGGTTAATTCAGGCTGTTGTCTTTGGGTGTTGATGCTGACAGGCCCATCTAGACATGAGCCTGAAAATAAAGGGGGGGAAGAGATTAGATACCAATTAGAGCTCTTTCTTCTGCCACCGTTAAAGGAAGGAGAGACAGAGCTTCAGTAAAGGTCATCAGGAGCTTTGAGTGACAGCTCCAATGTCCTTCCCTCCTAATTTCCAGTGTTTTCTAGAGATTTTTGCAGCAACTGTCCTTGTCTACCTGGTGGACCAGCCTGAACAGCCATTAATTTTGGGGAAATAATGGGTTACAAATCTGGCTGACATACAGCTCTGTGTTCTCAAGCCAAAGAAAGTGTCAAGAAGGGATTAAGGTGGGTGGAACTGCAACAGGGATCAAATCGGTGGCCTGGTGAAACATTACAGAGGGGCGCTCCAGCTACTGCCCACTTCCTTACAGCCTGTATCTAACATTACAGTTACTCACACTGTCTCATATCTGTAATACTGCTCTTATTTACAATGCCTTTACTAACTGTAACAGATCCTAGATCAGCTACTCTGAGAAGCTTAATGAAGGCACTGAGGCTAACTGTGTATGGACAGTGGACTATAGGTGTAGTTAACATAGCTTTTATCCAGCAGTAATGCATAAAACATGTTTTTCAAGTGTTTCTAGCTACAGTACAATGTTCTAAACAAAGTTAGATGGGCCTTTCCTACTCATGGATTAACCCAGCAAGCTGAATGGTTCTACTTCTTGAAAGGTGGGACTTTCTATGCATACAGACGCCATATTGAGTGTTACAAGCTTTATGTTCATATTTCAACCAGTGACCACTCTCCTCCTTTATAACATATCTGGTGTCTTTGGGTTTATTCAGTTTAGTGACTGTGAATGTAGTGTAAATTGTTTGAAAATAATGATTTTTAGGGGCCCAGAGTGGCTCAGCAGGCTAAGATGCTGACACTATGACCAGAGGATCGCAAGTTTGAATCCCGGCCATGCTGTTTGCCATCAACAGCCGGGGCCCAAGAGAACAAAAACTAGCAGTGCTCTCTCTGGGCAGGTAGATGGCGCTCTCACTCTCACTATCACTAACACATTGCAATGTCCGCTGGCTCAGGCGTCTACTGATTGGTCCAATCGGAGCTGGGAATCCTGCACTGTCCTTCCAAGAACGTTGGCATCCCAGTGACGGTGTATCAGCGGTAGTTAGAACAGAGGTGGTGGCTTCATCACACGCATCGGAGGAGGCTTGTGCTTGACTTCACCCTCCTAGAGTCAGGGACATTGCAAAGTGATGGGGAGAGTCCCCTAGTGGATGGGATGGGTTAATTTGCTACTAGGGTAAGGGGAGAAAATTGGTAAAAATTAATGAAATAAAATTATTTTTAATATTTCTAGCTATACATTCATAGTTTACAAATCTATTCTATCTACAGTAGGTTGATGGCGTACTTTTGAGAAAATTCTTTTGGAATGAATTTTGGAACAGTGTGTGACATGTATACAAAAACAATGCCTGTTTATAGGGTGAATAGGGCTAACTATTGTATCATTTGCTGTTGTTGACATTAACAGTAGTTGGTGTCATATAGCTTCCTACCCACTATGTGGTAGAAGTTTTAAGTAGTCTAAAGATCACAAACATCATGTTATAAGAACAATCGGGTTTTTTTCTGAACTCCATGAAGCATTCCAGACATGTCCCCAGAATTTACTTATCCACTCTAATTTTTCATTTTGACATTCCGAGGACGTTGCGGGAAAATTAACTAGAGATGTCATGAACTTCTGGGGCTTCAGGTAAGAGCACACCGCAGCTTGTCTTACACATTGAGGTGTTTCCTCAAGAGCCTTTCAGTTTGATATTTAGGCAAAGCACGGGGGAACACACAGCAATATCCGAACAGCGGCGTAAACAAGCCCATGTGAGTCTGGAAGGGGGAGCGAAGGAAAACCAAACATAAACCAGAGCCCTATACAAACAAGACAACAAATATCATCCACATTATTACATCGCCAGCCAGATTCCACAACAAGCAAATGTCAAGGAAGGTATTCGATTTGTGAAGGCAGCGCATGTCTGAAATGAAATGTTCAAGTAACAATTTGCAAATCTTCATGTTTGGCTTACACTGATGTCCAGAAGCTCCAGAAACATCAGTGCGTGTTTAAAATAAAGGGTATTCATAGAGTGTTTGACACCTTTAGCTGCAGTAACAGCCTCTATTCTAAGAAGGCTCTGCACTAAATGGTGGAACATTGCTTTGAGGATTTGACTGCATGCAGCCATTAGTGACGTTAGTTATCAGTGGATCAGACACAGCAGAGCTGTTGGAGATTATAAACACTGTTGGCTCACTGTTCACTCTGATAGACACACATGCAGTTTTGGTCCACCTTGTAGATGTAAAGTCAGAGACAGCAGCTCAGCACAGGTTGTGTTGGTCCTCTAGTCCTTCACTGGTGACACTATTGGCTGGTTGATGCACTGTTTTCACTCCAGCAGTGACACTGAGGTGTTTAAAAACATCAGCAGCTCTGCTGTGTCTGATCCACTCTAACACATACTAACACACCACCACCACATCAGTGTCACTGCAGTGCTGAGAATGATGCACTGCTCTGTGAGGGTCCTGATCAGTGAAGAACAGGTGAAAGGAGGATAATAAAGTCTACAGAGAAACAGATGAACCACAGTCTGTAACTGTAGAACTACACAGTGCTCCTGTATGATCAGTGTGTGTGGTGTACCTGTGCAATCAAATGATAAATTTCACAACAGCCACCATACAATAAAAACACATAATAGCTTACTATTAATGTATTGTTTAACAGAAGTATAAAATGGTGCATTAAATACTAGCTTTAGACCTGTCCTGTATCACAGTTATCAGTATAGTTACCATTCCCTTTAAATCCCTCATCACAAAAAATCTGGAGTGATTAAAACATGACAATAGACATAAATCAGAGCCCAAAAGCTGTCAAAGTACGGAAAGTGATATAACATGACCTATCTTCCCAAATCTACACCATAGTGCCTCTATGGGAGGTGTGACCAGGCCGCTGTATTATTAATAGCCTAGCTGCTAATGTTACTGGAGAACAGAGGCCTCCAACTCGGCGCCAGTATTGTGAGCCGTCGTATTTCTTGTAAGTGTTAAGCTGCCATGTGTTTGTATTGCTGCTGCCATTATTATTAGAGGCAACAGCCTTTCAGTGTCTTTGAATGCTGGCGGTCCTTTTTTCTGCAGAAAGAGGGAACAATATGTCTGTGGAGGGAGTCTACTGTGTCAACACGGCCAGGCTGAGGAGGTTACGTCATCAGCCGTGCACCGTATAGCCATAAGGCTAACTGTGAAAGGCTAATTGTATAACAGGAAGGTGCTCCGAGAAAGTGCTAAAAATGAAAGTCATACAGTCACAATGAGACACGTATGATTTACACAGGCGGCTTACACTCACTCAAGGAAACGTATTGTATTACTTGTGTGAAA
This sequence comes from Crenuchus spilurus, assembly GCA_036984385.1. Classification (NCBI taxonomy): domain Eukaryota; kingdom Metazoa; phylum Chordata; class Actinopteri; order Characiformes; family Crenuchidae; genus Crenuchus; species Crenuchus spilurus. Next base: position 2,599 of record BRDA01008227.1, on the reverse strand, counting down.
TAATGAGCAGAAGAACAAGAAGTACTGATGTACTGGTGCCTCAAAATATTAGAATATCATGAAAAACACCCCACCACCAAGAGGGGTTACACACAAACACATATGAATGAATGAATGTTACACTTATATAGCACCTTTCTCAAACCCAAGGACGCTTTACAATCAACACACTCCATTTACACACACTCAATCACACACCGGCGAGAAGCGGCAGCCAATCGCGCACAGCGTACTCTCAACCGGAAGCGACCGTTCACCTGGAGGACTGCATCCAGCACTAGGGGGATTAACCAGGACAGAGTGCCAACCATATCTGGGCATACACACCTACACACATACATACATACACATATACACATTCATACACACACACACACACACACACACACACACACACACACACACACACCAGGGTAATTTTAGAGTAGCCAATTCACCTGATCTCCATGTTTTTGGACTGTGGGAGGAAACCGGAGTCCCCAGAGGAAACCCACGCAGACACAGGGAGAACATGGAAACTCCACTCAGATGTGGACTCGAACCCAAGACCTCAGCGCTGAGAGGCGAATGTGCTAACCACTAAGCCACCGTGCCGCCCAATACATATATATTTATAGTACCAGTCAAATGTTTGGACATAGCTTCTGGATATTCTGTTTTTTCATTAATTAAAAATGGTCTAGATGCAGCTTTCTTGGATTTTCTTAGTCAGCTTTTTGAGGTAGTCACCTGGAATGGCTTTCAGTTAACAGCTGTGTCTTGTCAGTTGTGTGTCTACTTTGAAAAGTCTAAAATGTAAACATATTTTGGTTTGTTTAACACTTTTAAGTTTATATACAGTGCCCTCCATAATTATTGGCACCCCTAGTTAAAATGTGTTAAAAGCCTTAAAAATATATATTATTTATTGCAGATGCATAATCTCACTCTGAAAAAAATATATAACAAAGCAACCTTCAACTCAAGTGAAAAAAATCTAAGAAATAATTATTTCCCATAAAATGACCTGTTCCACAATTATTGGCACCCTTAACAATTTCTTGGAAATAAATGTATTTGAACCATTTTTGTCATTTCTACTGTAGTTTATAAAGTGGATCAAAGTATCTAGGAAGCTTTAATTAGTAATTCATCACTTCCTGTTTCCCTTGGGTATAAATATGGCATCACACAAAGGCCTATTTCTTTTACTCACTCTTAAACATGGGAAAGACAAGAGAACACACTATTCAAGTAAGGCAGATGTGTGTTGACCTTCATAAATCAGGCAATGGCTAAAAGAAAATAGCCACTCACCTGCAGATGCCCTTATCTACAGTCAGAGCAATCATCAAAACGTTCAAAACATCTGGAACTGTGACAAACAAGCCTGGGAGAGGACACAAGTGTATCTTACCACCACGCACAGTGAGAAGGATGGTAAGAGAACTAAAAAGTTCTCCAAAAGCTCACTGTAAGACAATTGAATCAAATGGTAGCATCTTGGGGTTATGAGGTCTCCCAAACAACCATCAGGCACTATCTACATGCCAACAAGCTGTCTGGAAGGCATGCACAGAGAAAGCCTTTTCTGAGTTATACACATAAGTGTAAACGGGTGGAGTTTGCCAAGCAGTACTGGGATTTTAACTGGGACACTGTCTTTTGGTCAGATGAGACCAAAATAGAGCTTTTTGGTAACAAACACTGTAAGCGTTAACACCAAGGATGAGTACACAGAAAAACACCTCATGCCCACTGTTAAGTATGGGGGAGGATCGGTGATGCTGTGGGCCTGTTTCTCCTCCACAGGACCTGGGAACCTTGTAAGGATACATGGGACCATGAACTCTGTGAAATATCAGGACTTTTTGAATCAGAATCTGGTGGTCTCTGCCCAAAAGCTGAAGATGGGTCATCACTGAGTCTTTCAGCAAGATAATGACCTTAAAAATGTGGCCAAATCTACTCAAAATGGTTCACAAGGCACAAAATCAAGCTCCTCTCATGGCCATCTCAGTCTCCAGACCTCAACCCAATAGAAAACCTGTGGGGTGAGCTGAAGAGGAGAGTGCATAGGAGAAGACCCAGGACAATTTAGAGAGGTTGTGCAAAGAGGACTGGTCGAAGATCCCTCTTTCTGTATTCTGACATCTTGTGAAGAGTTATAGGAGAAGATTAAGTGCTGTCTTGTTGGCAAAAGGAGGTTGTACAAAGTACTAAAACCAGGGGTGCCAATAATTGTGGCACACATGATTTCCTTCAAAAGATTTATTTCTTAATGTGAATTTTTCCACCAAATAAAGGCACTTGGATTAAAGCTTAGATTTTTCTCTTTTTTGTATTGTTGTCCTATATTACTAAAAAGAATTTATTAGAAGCCTAAGAACATTTCTTAACCAGGGGTGCCAATAATTATGGATGGCACTGTATGTGTGTGTGTATGTGTGTGTGTGTGTGTGCGTGTGTGTGTGTGTGTGTGTGTGTGTGTGTGTGTGTGTGTGTGTTCAGAATGGGAAAATGTCATTTTATATTCATTACACTTAAATGACATATTTCAAGCCTCTTTTTTTATTAACCATTAAGGCTGGTGAATAGTATAGAACTCAAAATGACATTT
>BRDA01008224.1:23429-38652 GCA_036984385.1 Crenuchus spilurus | reverse complement strand
AAACATCTGACAAACACACATAAAAACCAGAGGGCAGCAGATCATGTGAAAATATAATATTTGTGTCATTCTCAAAACTTCTGGCAATGACTGTAGATGCATAACCCCAAAAGGGTTCTGCTATAGTTTTGATATACTAGTTTTTGGTGCTACATAGAACCATTTTCAAAAGGCAGCTATATTGAACTATCTACAACACTTTCCTCATCAATCTGAAGAACCCTTTCACCATGCAAAGAACACTTTTGGATTTTTGAGTGGTTATAGTTCTATATAGAACCATTTTCTTTACTAAAGAACCCTTGAAAAACAATCTGTTTTAAGAGTATATAACTTGTCTCTATTTTATATATATATATTACATACAAACATTAGTATATACATACGTACATATATTTATACCTTAAAATATCAAAAATCAAAGAAATCTGGCAACCCTGTTTGTCATGGACAAAGATAATGTTGAGTAAACTTACCAAGTACAGTTCCCCACCAAAGATTAATGCTAGTTTGTTGCTAATATGTACAGTAGCAGTCAAAAGTTCTGGACATTCAGTGGTGTTTCATGATTTAAAAATGTTCTGCATTGTAGATTAATACTAAAGTCATCCAAACTATGAGTAAATACATACAAGTGTTAAACAAACCAGAATATGTTTATATTTGACATTCTTCACAGTAGGCACCTCTTGCTTAGATGCAGATTTCTTGGCATTTTCTCAGTCAGCTTTATGAGGTAGTCACCTGGAATGGCTTTCAGTTAACAGCTGTGTCTTATCAAGAGTTCATGACTTGCATTTCTTGCCCCCTTAATGTGTTTGAGACGTCAGTTGTATGTTTACTTTGAAGAATCTAAAATCTAACACATATTTTGGTTTGTTTAACACTTTAAGCTTACTACATGATTCCTTATGTGTTCCTTCATAGTCTGGATGACTTCAGCATTTAAAAAAATACAGCTTACAATGTAAATATCTGAGGGAATATTTTTTGGACGACATATATATATATATATATATATATATATATATATATATATATATATATATATATATATATATATATATATATATGCAATATTCATTACAGTACAATATTGTAAATTCATTACAATATTTAAACAGGATTTAGTTATTTGGAATTTTTGATAATTTGCATATTTTATTATATTTCTATATTTGCATATGCACTTCACGGTTCCTTTGCTGCTGTAGCACTTTGAATTTCCCCACTGTGGGACATATATAAGCATTATCTTATCTTATACGTGTATATAATAACACAGCGCCTAATACGAAAAGGTAAGTAAACAGATTCGCTATAGTTTGCAGCCTCGCTCCGAACGTTCCGTGTGGAAAAAAACGACATTTCCCATAATGCACCAGGCGCGAGCGGCAGTTCCTCGGCGCTGCGCTGACCGTTATATTTTCTCTCTCCCAGCATCTCCCTCAGTCCGGAAAATGTCTTTGGGCTGCTCTGCGTTTGCTCACCGGCGATGAAGCTGAGTGTGTGGGACTGGGTCGTCTTATGGGCCTTCGTTCTCACAGACATGCGGAGTGTTTAAGGCACAAAAGTCGAGAAAACAGCAGAGAAACGCCTCAGAAGATGAAGAAGCAATTCAACCGAATGCGACAGCTCGCCAACCAGACCGTTGGCAGGTAAGTCGAGCGGGTTTCTGTCCGTTTTCGTGGAGGAGTGAATGAGAAAGCAGGTATGTGTGGTGTGGACGGCACCGGGGTGCTGCTGGGGGTGATGGCGCAGTGCTCGGAGGCTCTGGGTGCTGTAGGAGGCCAGGCTGAAGCTGTAGTAGTGTCATTATCCTCCATCTGATGCAGTGGATGCGACGTGAGGGGAAAAATGGAACAGGCGCAATGTTTTCATCAGCAGTCACCGAGGAGGAGCTGCTGGGTGCAGTCAGGTCCAGGCCGGCTCTGTGGTGCAGTTTTGAATGAAGGTGAACGCAGGGAGTGGAGGATGCTCCAGCTGCAGCTACGTCCATCCACACCTTTAACCAGCTGGATATACAGCCTGTATCTACTGCTACACTCTTAAGAGATGGTTCTCCAAGGGCTCTTTAGTGAGGAAAATGGTTCTGTTTAGAACCGTGAGCACTCAAAGAACCATGGTGAAAGGGTTCTTCAGATTGATGAGGAATGATTTTGAAAAAGGTTCTATAGCACCAAAAAGGGTTCCTCAATTAATACAAACTTGACATCATAACTACAGCAGAACCCTTTTGGGGCTACATAGAACCATTGTCAAAAAACCATCCACGACACTTTCCTCATCAATCTGAAGAACCCTTTTACCATGGAAAGAACCCTTTATCCACAAGAGTTCTTTGAGTGTTCACCGTTTTCTTTACTAAAGAACCCTTGAAGAACCACATTTTTAAGTAGTGTATATAGCACCGATCTATTAATACAAGCTTGACATTGTAACTATCAGAGAGAACCCTTTTTATAGAACCATCTACAACACATTCCTCATCAGTGTGAAGAACCCTTTCACAAAGGAAAGAGCCTTTGAGTGTATATAAAACCTATTTTCTTTACTAAAGAACCCTTGAAGAAATACATTTTTTAAGAGTGTTGAGCATGTTAGTTATGCTGTTAAAAATGTGCTTTTTCATTAGATTTTTACTTTGATTTAAACCCTTGAGATTAAAATAGAGACCCGGCCAACACTGCCAGTTTTGCAGGAATCATAAAATCAAACAATTTACACAAACAAATGCAAAAAATCTACATATACAATATACAGTTGCAACAGTAGAGTGTGTACGTTTTATATTAATGATGTGTACATTAGTGAGAATAAAACATACACAGTGAAAAACAAAACAAAACGATATTTAGGCTAAGACACTGACACTATGAACAGAGGATTGTGAGTTCGAATCCCGGTTATGCTGTTTGCCATCAACAGTCAGGGCGCAAGAGAGCAAAAATTGGCAGTGCTCTCTCTGGGCAGGTAGATGGCGCTCTCTCTCTATCACTCTCGCATTGTAATATCCGCTGGCTCAGGTGTCTACTGATTGGTCCATTCAGAGCTGGGAATCCTGAGCTTTCCTCCGAGTGCGTTGGCTCCCCAGTGACGGTGTATCAGCGGTAGTTAGAAAAGAGGTGGTGGCCACGTCACACGCAACGGAAGAGGCTTTTGCTTGTCTTCACCCTCCTAGAGTCAGGGAAGGGGATACACATTGGCAAAAAAATATATAAAAAAAAAAAGTTAATAAATAAACTCCCGCACACACAGGGAGAACATGGGAAGTCCCATGTACTGTAGTTTACAGTCTTTTACTGTCGTAGTTTGACTGTTTTTCATCATAAAATCTTATTAATAGTAGTGTTATTAATTAATAGCTAGATTATCGATTTGGTATTCGGTAGTCTAATATTTCACTTTCTATAAGTTTCAAAATCAGAATTCTGTTTACGTGACTCTAAGCCAATCAGATCAGAGCTCATTTACATATAGTTTCTTTGTAAGAGGTTGAGACATTACCATGTAAAAATGAATCAGGGCTGTGTTTTTGCTGTGTTAATACCATGAGTAGATCAAACGTGTAAAAATATACCACACGAATGCACAATGTTATGATGCACTATTATGTGGTGAAGTGCAATGTATATATTTGTGTATATATACGTATATACATATGTATATATGTGTATATATTTCTGCAGTATATTAAAGGGTCCATATCCTGCATTTTATTTTTGTCCCTGAGCTCCACTTGTGATGTTTCCCCACCAGAAACATCCCTGATTCATTTCTACATAACAACTTCTCCACCTCATACAATGAAGCTGTTACTGTGCCTTTTAGAGCACTTTATATGCAAATGAGCTCTGTTCTGATTGGCTTAGTGCTGTCATCATACCAGAATTTTGACATCGACACAACGCCAAGTATAGTATCATGATACTCAATATCAAATCTATACTCTATGTAAAATGAACGGGGGGTTAAGGAGGAGTCAGGGTGCAGAAGTGGCATCCAAACGCTAGGCTTTATTATGAAAAAACACAATACACTGTGGCTACCTAAAACAAAGAAAAGGCTGTGGCTATGCTGAGAAAACATACAACAGTGAGGAACCTACGTGCACACACATTCACAAAAAACATAACATTTACTAACGTACTGACATTCAATGACTCGCAGAGGACACGGAAACAAAAGGGAGCTTAAATAACAAAAGTAATCAAAGGGGAAATGAACAGGCAGGGTTGTGGGATTAGACAAGACAGGTGATGAACATTAGCAGACAGGATAATGTGATGAGGGCGGGGACACAGGGACATGATGTAAATGTAAACAAAAAGCACATGGTGACAAACATGTGGAAAGTGACAGCGCATGGGGAACGAAAACACAAGCATGAGGGCCGCGGCGGGGACAGTCATGGTGGGGGGTATGACAGTCTGGCTATAAATTAAAAACATTGCCTTTAGTACCAAATAGTAGTTTGATAGAACACATTTTTTTACTGTTTAATATGTCAGATAAAAAATATACAATCTATGTATTTTGCTTAAAATGACCTAGTACTGTATAAATTACAGTGTTAAATTGGTGCAATTTATTTGTATTAGAATGTATTGAAAATATTGAAAGTTTAAATATAGAATTGATTCCAAAATTTGAGTTTTGAAACATTTCAATACTTTTAGTTCTTGGTGCAACTCTATTTATATGGTGCAGATGTAGCCCTATATATGGTGTCTACAATGTGGACTAAATATCAGTTCATTTATATAGTATATTAAAAGTCTATTATAGTATATTATATCTCTGTTTGCACATCAAAAACAGCCCTAATTAATTTGTTTTATATGTAAATGAGCACTGTTGTGGTTGGCTATCACATAGAATGTTGCATTGAGAAAGTCAACTTCAGTATAAATGGATGGGCTACACTTCTGTAGGCTGAATGATATTCAAATCTGTTGGAGCTTGTGACATCACAAAAACTGTATATTCAAAACAACCTATTTTTGTAGATTTGCACTATATATGTCTGTACTGGTGAGTTAAATATACTTTTTGGAATTTTTTCTAATTAAAAATGAGGAAGGTTTGGTGTATCTATACTGGACAAAATGATTGACAAGCATGATTTTAAATATTTTATGGGTCACATGACCTGTTATGATCATCTTAACACCCTCAGATTCTCATCTGGAGTATATTAGATTCTTGAAATAGAGAATAAATCTTTTGTAATTTGATATAGGACACATTTGCATATTAGAGTCATCTGTAATATTAGGATTGTAAAGACTAATATTATGTTGATAATAAATTAGTGATGTAGTCTAGTCCTACTGTAGTTATTAGAGATGCAGATTGTGATCGATATCATACCAATATAAAATATTTTTATCTAAATAATTGAATGTCATGTAAAATTCAGGTAGAATTGCCATCAGTTGCCACCACAAGGAGTCCCAGCAGAGGGCGCTGTGGGGTCTAAACGAAGGAAAAATTCCCACAAGCTAAGAATAGGACACAGCTGGAGTGATCAGCCATAGTTTCAAATATGGAGTTGATAATCATTTACTTTTTAAAATTTATGAACAAACATTATATTGATGGATATATCATGCATGATGATGTATCATACATCATTTATGTTATTGTAGAGAGACTAGATATGGAGACTCATATTCAATTGCATCATGACAGTAAAAGTCAACATGAAAGTACTGTAGAATCAGTGTGTAGGCAACTGTATGTGTTTGAAGAAAATGTAGTTCCCAACAAGAGAAGAAAGTGAAAGTAAAACTGAAAGTTAGAGATACATGCCAGGAAAGCTCCGACTTCTTGTTGGATTGGGGGGGGGGCATGGCACGATGATGCTGATACAACATTGTGATGTCTGGCACCGTCTATCAGCCTAAGCTTAATCCAAATCGTGCATAATTTCAATATGGTGTCAATAACAATTTTGTTTTAAAGTTTATTGGCAAATAATATATATCGACTGCTGATGTATTGATATATCGTGCATGTCTAATAGTTGTTATAATAGGGATATTGATGACGTTTTGTATGCTCAGTCATTGTGTGGTTGTAGAAGGGAAGCATCTTGATGTGCAGGTGGGGGACATGGGGCCAGGTGTGTGTTGTCCTAGGTATTGGCATGCTGGGAAATGATGCTGTCTCAGACACCCTGTGCACGTATGGTGGATTGTCCAATAGCAGGATGTTTCTTTCTCTTTGCTTCTGGCTGGCATCAGTGAGTTTGTGGAAACATGGCAACTCTGGATCCCTTGACCCGGCTCCAGCTTTCTTCCAGGCATCACTCTGTATATGTGTGTCTGTGTTTTTGTGTGTGTGTGTGTGTTGGATTTGTATACCCACATTAGTATTCTCCCCCTCTGTCGACCGTGTCCAGGGAGCAGTAGCAAAGGCCCGCTGAGGCATTCTGTCCACAGCACCACAGTAATGAGCAACAACATGTTCCCTAAACAGCGCACTGACCATACTCATTAATAAAAAGGGCAAGGCCACGGAGGCTACGCTAACCTGCGATTAGTTTGGGAATTAGGGGCAGCACCATCATTTTACTGCACATCACCAATACTTTCATGTATCTAAACACACAAAACTCTAAAGATGTAATACACTCAGCTTACCGTTTGATTTACTTCAGTTCTGGCTTCATTCAGTCTTCTCATTATGTTACACGACAGTCCTGTTAGCATCCGTAAGCTTCTTCTAACATGGTATTTTTATTTTAGGATTTTCTGTCTTAATTAACTACATTAAATAAATGAAAATGTTGAAGGTTTTCATAAAACTGTGGTCTGGTGGTTAAGGGTCTGGTCTTGTGAGCGGAAGGTCGTCGGTTCGATTCCCGGGCAGGTCATGACTGAAGTGCCCTGGAGCAAGGCACCTAACTCCCAACGGCGTCAAGGATAAGGCTGTCCACAGCTCCGGGCAGATGTTCACAGGCTAGTGTGTGTGTGTGTTTCACTGCATGGATGGTTTAATTTTGGAGATCAAATTCCTTAAAAATGTCTTATGATTTGTAATATGCTTTCAATTGACTGCTAAACACTAAAATGTAGGAGCTTTTAGATTTCTAATGCCAGAAAAGATTTTTTTGCTGCGTATCACTGAAGGGACTATATGGAGATTCGCCTTGCAACTCAGATTTGTGCCACTAGAGGCAGCAGAACAGAAAAGAAGAGCTCAGTTACATTTTTTTGGGACTTATTTAAACATCCAAAAGTCAATGTTTCAACATTTTCTCGATGTTTTTAAAAACATTTTCTAATGTTTAATCTGAAAGGATTTGGCACATGGTTTGTTTGAAGCAAAAGTTTTGGACACAATTTAAGAGGTTAATGTCAGTATAGCATCAATATATCTGCACATATTTTTGATGTAAGCCACGCCCACATTTAATCTGCAATTTAAAAAAAGCCAATCTAGAATTATTTGCATCTCAATCATGTGTGTAAATAACTGATTAGACCTCTGGACTACAAAACCAATCACAGAGAACTCCAACACCTTAACTGATGGTTTGGAACAATGATTTAAACCTGATGAATAATTTAACTGTGTGAATTAAAAATAAACAATCTTCATGTTAGATTTTAATTAAACGCCATTATATATAATTTCAGTTATCATTATTGCAATATCCAACCTCTTCATCCATAATAGGATGTGGAGATACCTAACTGACATATGATGAAGTCTACACAAAAACATCTCAATTGACAATGTAATCCATAAAATGGTCCCTCATGTGTGCTGTCTCCAGAAACATATTTTAAGTGCTCTGTTCTGAGAAAATGCCAAAAAATGTAAGAGTTTACCGCATTTTATTGTGGATTTTCAGAAATATGATTCATTATGTGTTGATAACTTGATCTGAGCACTATTTTGTAAATTTTTAGAGGAATATTTTTAGAGAGATACCAGAAATTGAGCCTGTTAGCATGTGCGCCGTGACCGCATTGTTACTTCTTCACTGAATAGCGCTCTTCACTCAGCATTAAAATATAAACAGTTTCAACCTGTGTTTGGAGGAGAGTTTCCCAAAGTGAAAGTAAAACTGAAATTCAGTCGCAGAGACATGCCAGGAAAGCTCAGACATCTCAGAAGAATGACACACCCCCTGCCAGTGTGGAAGAGTGGGGTGGAAGTGGCATCGTGATGCTGACACAACATTGTGATATCTGTCAGCCATCAACGATGGCATCATCTATAAGCCCGACTAGTCCATAACTTGCACCTCTAGTCTTTAATGTTTCCTCATTGTCAACCACTGCCATTCAACTCAATATTTTAAGTTTTGCTCAATAATTAATAGAATAGATATAACTGTCATTCTGCTACACATAACAATGTTTTATTACACCCTTAAGAATAACGCACTAGCTACGTCTCTGCTGTCTGTGTTTATGACCTTGAGGGATTCTTCTAGAACATCATTGTGATGAATTAGACATTAGACTCACGCCACTACTGGCTTCTGTTATCAATTAGCAACTCCATCTTGATTTGGTCCATTTAGTACCATTGAGAAATGGACCACCCTAGCTAATGAAATGCGAGATGGCACATTTTTATGTAATGACTAGCACTGTAATTGTATTCTCGTTGTCGGCCGTGTGTGGCTTCATAAGGATACGAATCGAGTGGATTAAACAACAGTCTTCAATAAATTAAACAACTTGAAGCTTCAAAAATAAGTAAAAAGTAACGTTGCTAATCATAACTGACTGTGAATAGCTATCACTTAGCATTATGTTGACATCATGGCTGTTGGTTTCCATTTAATTAGCATGTTTGCAACAGGCCTCCCAATGCTAACACTGGTAATTAGTGAATAACCACGTTAAAACTGATGACATCACACTAATCAGCCACACTGTTAGCCACATTAGCATGTTTGTAACAAGCTTACAGATGTGAAAGGAATGTTTTGATTTGATTGTGATCAGCAGGTTGTAGATGTTGTGAGTGCTTGAAGAGGACTTCCCGGCTGTATTAATTAAAGTACAGTTAGCCTTGTATTAGCATGTCTACACATCTTTCCTGGTTCTTTTTTTGCCTGTTTTTCCTGGGATTGGTTATTCCACGTTTGGTCACAGTGCCCCATGGGATGGTTTATTCAGAGTTTTGGTATCAGTGTTTCATGGGATTGGTTATAGATTGAAATAAATACTGAAGTGTGTGATCTGTTTGTAAATATTTGCTTTCATGCTTTGAATGTTTCCCAACACACACACATGCGTACACACACACACACACACACACACACACACACATTGTTTTTGATTCCTCATAATCTGTAAAGCACTGAATGTCCCCCCTCCTGCTGTGAAGAAAATTACCATCTCCTGCAGTGTGTGTGAGAGGGAAAGTGTGTGTATCGTTTGCACAGGCTCTCTGTGACCTCATTGGATCTGTATTTGGAGGCCTCTCTCTCATTCATGTGGAACTGTGCTGAACTCATTCCCTCAGGAAAGGGTGGCAGCGTCCCACTCGGACGGAGCAGAAAGCACACACTTCTGGATGATGCTGTGCTTTTTTCCAATGACGATGTCAGCAGAGTACACTGTATGTGTGTATGTGTGTGTGTTGATTAATGAGCCCACTTAACCAACATGCTCACCCATCAGGGCCTCCCTACACACTACAAAGGGTTTCTTACTTATTCAGCCCTCGATACGCTTCAGTCATTGGATGCAGTTCCCATGTTTTGTGTGGATCCCTATGACCCGGTGATGGGGACACTTACTGTGTAGATGATTGTCTTTCAGATGGTCCCGATTCTCTGCGGTCGTTTCCTGTAAAAGGGTAGGGGTGTTACCCTGATGTCCTGAGTAAATGCCCCACTCACCTCTCTCTCTAGTAGCTAAGCTTTGGTGAGAACTCTGCTGAAGCATCATTCAGGTGGATGCTGAGCATTCGTGCTGGTTGAGGAGACTCAACCGTGTTTGTCTCCAATGTCAAAGAGCTTTGAGTGTCGGAAGTGTGTGAATGGGAATATTAGTAAATGTACATAAAACCTCAGTACACATGAAACGTTCTGAGAGGTCCATCGAAGTAATCCCTTCATACTGCATACCTGCCCCATCTTAGACACAGAGACAGTATCGTTCAGCTATATTTGATGTAAGTCACGGGGGCAGTGTCTTTTTTCAGCCATTACACCACCTCTCTCGCTCTGCAGTGGCCCAGATTTTAATTAGCCGGGAAACGCTTCTCTTCTCTTCTCTTCTCTTCTCTTCTCTTCTCTTCTCTTCTCTTATCCTCTATTCTGTTCTCTCTGGTCCTCTTCTATCATCTTTACTCTTCTCCTCCATTCTCTACTCCTCCTTTCCACTCATCCTGACTGTTCTTTTCTTCTTTTTTCTTAATATCTCCTCTTCTCTCTTTCTTTCTCTTCTTCTCCTTTCCTCATTTCTCTTCTCATCCCCCATTCTCCTTTCTCTTCTCTTCTCATCCTTTCTCTTCTCCTTTCTCCTTTACTCTCATCCTCACTCTTCTCTTCTCTGCACTTCTCTATTCTTTTCGTCAATTCTCTTCTCTTCTAATATCCTCTGTTCTCTTCGGTCCTCTTCTATCATCATTTCTCTTCTCCTCCATTCTCTTCTCCTCATTTCCTCTCATCCTTACTATTCTTTTCTTCTCTTTCCTTAATTTATCTTCTTTTTCTACTCTCCTGTTTTTTTTCTCTTCTTCTTCTCCTTTCTCTTTTCTTCTCCTCCTTTCTCTTCTCCTCTCTCTTTTACTCTCATCCTCACTCTTCTCTATTTTCTCCTCTCATCTTCTCTTCTCTTCTAATATCATCTATTCTGTTCTCTCTGGTCCTCTTCTATCATCTTTTCTCTTCTCCTCCATTCTCTTCTCCTCCTTTCTACTCATCCTGACTATTCTTTTCTTCTCTTTTCTTAATATCTAATATCTCTTCTTTTTCTCCTCTTCTCTGCTCTCTTTCTTTCTCTTCTTCTCCTTTCCTCATTTCTCTTCTCATCCCCATTCTCCTTTCTCTTCTCTTCTCTTCTCTCATCCTTTCCCTTCTCCTTTCTCCTTTACTCTCATCCTCACTTTTCTCTTCTTTCTCCTCTATTCTTTTCTCTTCGGTCCTCTTCTATCATCTTTTCTCTTCTCTTCCATTCTCTTCTCCTCCTTTCCACTCATCCTGACTATTCTTTTCTTCTCTTTTCTTAATATCTCTTCTTTTTCTCCTCTTCTCTGCTCTCTTTCTTTGTCTTCTTCTCCTTTTCTCATTTCTCTTCTCATCCCCCATTCTCCTTTCTCCTTTACTCTCATCCTCACTCTTCTCTTCTTTCTCCTCTCCTCTCTCATTTCCTCCTTTCTTTTCCTCTCCCCTTTCTCTTCTATTGTCATCTTTTCTCCGCATCTTTTCTCTTTTCTTCATTTCTCTTCTCTTCCCCATCCTCCATTTTCTTCTCTTCTCTTCTCTGCTCTTGTCTCTCTCTCTTATTCTTGTCTCCACCCACACTGGGGGCTTTCAGGTGTGCTGTGTCAGCAGCTTACTGTCTTTCATGCTGGTGTGTTGTTGGTATGTCATTGCTGGTAAGATGCAGTCAGTTCCTGCAGTGGATCTTCTCCCACACAGCTCAGCCGAGTCGAGGACACAAACGATCTGAAACACCAGCTGGTCATGACTTGCTTGCCCAGTGTGTGACAGTATTGATCAGATTGGTCAGTATGATTTTTCAGCGTGTTGTAGCACAGGGCATTTGTTTCCTGGCTGATGGTGATTATTATGGGGTTGCCTTTGCTGAGGATAGAGGCGCATTAAAGTTTGGTCAAAATCAGGTACATTAGACGATGGTTTATATGTTTCAATAGTAGCTCCACAGGCACTCAAACTCAACAAACTACTCAGCACTGCCCTCTAAGGGTGGTGTAGCACTAACACTGACATTACTGGTTGTTTCATAAGGGCCGGTCATAAATTCTGCTTTCCTAATTTACATGTACTTGTTTCAACATGACTGATAACACTGCACCCAGTTCACAAACTAGCCTAGCACAACATCAGAATGTCTGCTTCAGTATCTCAGCAGGAAGCTACACAGCTGGTCAACAGAGCAGACCCGACGCAAGGTAACTAATCAGTAAATCAGTGTCATTGCTAGATGAGAAGAATATATAATAGTCGGTAACAGGAAGAGGAAGATGATGCATGTTGTAGTAATAAGAGGTTTATTCTAAAGGGTAGCTCAAAATCATAATCCATATACAGAAAAAAGGTGCGATGAACAGGCAAACCGAGGGAAGTAGTCAGTAAGGAAACAAGTATCACAGGAAACAAGAATACTGTCACAGACTAGGAAGCTAGGAACCACGACTGAATCAAGAGAAACAGGAATCTAAAACACAAAACAGAATAACTAGAACAACAAGAACAAAGCAATAAACAACACACAGCTAGATACAAACTTCGAATTCTCAAAAGTAAATAAACCGGCTTCGTGATCTCTAGGGTTGCCATGAATATTCAGCAACTGAAGTTATTGGACTGAAAATGGCAAAAACGTTAATATGTGAAAAGGACTAATAATTTATACTGAACAATGACATTTTTAATTATTATTTTAAATACCTTTTTGTACATTCAGAATTGTGCCTTTCCTCACCAACTAATCACAGATTCACCAGCACAGTTACAGTTTGGTGCTGAAATGGAAGAAGACAACAAACTACAAGCACAACCTTTACTAAACTACACTTGTTATAATGAAGCCAGAATACAGCCGCTTAGCTTTGTGTTTGTGCTGCAGTGTTAGGGATCGTCTCACAATTAGCAGAAGACATGTGAAGTGTTTCAGTGTCTGTAGCCAATGACACTCACATTAAACACACAACACATCCATGTGACTTACATCATTCATTTTAGACGTTTTCATCATTTTATTAAATATTAGTAATAATGTAACACCTTCATACATATTCATATATTATTGTCTTTGTTTTATATACAAATATAAAAGAGTAATCAATTAAACTCATGTTATTAAGGTTTGCTGTTAAACCGTGGCTGCTTTTTTAATGCCGTATATTTCATGGATGTTCCCACAAGCTTTTCGTGGCCTCTTGGCTTGAGCTGTTTGAACACCATTAGAAAAGAACAGCTCAATCACATAAA
Source organism: Crenuchus spilurus (assembly GCA_036984385.1). Classification (NCBI taxonomy): domain Eukaryota; kingdom Metazoa; phylum Chordata; class Actinopteri; order Characiformes; family Crenuchidae; genus Crenuchus; species Crenuchus spilurus. The sequence continues at coordinate 25,496 of BRDA01008224.1, read as the reverse complement.
ACGAGTAATCCAGAGACATCAGATTACAGCATCCTAACACTGTCTTTCCATTTCTATGACCTGCAGCACTGTGGCGTGCTTTTTTAGCCAAGGTTCAGCATTATAGAGTAAGGTGAAGAACAGACAGGCCCTTAGCTACAGAACCTTCTAGCGCATCCATTAGGAATACCTCCCACACCCCTCCCATCCGCCACACTACACACCATACACACACACACACGTGGTCTCCCACACTCCCTAAGCCTTGGCCTTTAGAAATAATACCCGTTGTTGTGCAGTAATGGGGTTTTTGGAAGCAATTAGGGCTGGCCCTCTGAGACGGAGTCTGGTAGTGAGAGTAGAGGTACTCAGAGGCTGCAGGATCATTCCTCCATCCTTCTCCATCTTTGTCTTGTTCAGACCAAGCACAGACGTGTGAAAATGCCGTGCTGCATCGTGATGCTTCAATCCAAAGGTGCAATTCAACTGCAGAATCAATTTTAAAATCAATTTCAATTGATTATGAAGTGTAACAATACACTCAGCTCACAGACACAGTATGCACAGTATGCTAATGAGATTATGTGGGAGTGTTAATGTATGACTCCTAATGTGGGTGTTTGCTGGCGTGATTGAAGTTAGAAGTGTACTGTATGGTATAAAACAAGCTGAAAATGTTCCACAATTTCACGAATATCACAGAATTCACAGATTGTGTTAAACATGATCTTATAGAAAATGGGACTTAGGAGTGCAGACTTGAGCCCTCCAAACATCTTTCTGACAGGTTACATCATACAGACAGGTTGAGGGATAAATCTCCCCAGTCCATGGCCTACAGTGACTTGATTTGGTTTTATTCATTTCCCTGCAGTCATAATCCTCTACTAATGAACATTACAATTCTCTGTAATCCAGGCTAATTTAGTCCCAATTTGTGCTGTGATGATAACCGCATTACTGCAATAGCAAGATAATGTGATGTGATGGCTACTGCTGTGCTGAGTTCATTACCGTCCTCACCGTAAGCGGAACAACGTTCACAATGTAAACTGCCAAAACACAGGGGACATGGAAAGACGTCCACCGTTGGGGGCTCTAACCCCCCCCCCCCATGGAAAGATGGATGCTCAGCCTAACTGTTTTATCATAATAAAAAAATCCCATATTGTCATACCACTAGAGCAAATTTCTAAACTGTATCTAGCTGCATCAGTATCAACATTGAGTACAGTAAATAATCCAATAACTGCTGAAAATCAGATTTTTTCAGTAATCCAGTCAACGCATTTACATGTACTTGAGTAATCAGATAATGGGACTAAGGAATAAGATGTGATGCTAACATCATGTAAAACCCATTATACTTATATAGCGCCTTTCTAGACACCCAAGGACACTTTATAATCAACACACTCCATTTATACACACCGGTGAGAAGCGGCAGCCAATCACGCACAGCGTACTCTCAACCGGAAGCGACTGTCCACCTGGAGGACTGCATCGAGCACTAGGGGCATCACCCAGGACAGAGTGCCAACCATATCTGGGCAAACATACATACATACATACACACCAGGGTCATTTTAGAGTATCCAATCCACCTGAACTCCATGTTTTTGGACTGCGGGAGGAAACCGGAGTCCCCGGAGGAAACCCACGCAGACACGGGGAGAACATGGAAACTCCGCTCAGATACGGACTCGAACCCAAGACCTCAGCGCTGAGGGGCGAATGTGCTAACCACTAAGCCACCATCATCATCATGTTGCCAACTCAAAATCTGATTGCAGGGTTCCCGTGGGGTCTTAAAAAGTCTAAAATTCAAAACTTTAAATTTAAGGCCTTAAAAAGTCTTAAAAACAGTCAGATATCCATCCAAATTCTTAAATTAAATTTATTAAAGCCTTACATTTTTACTTTTAATTCCAGAGAAGCGTGGTCTAATCGGAAGTTTAGCTAACTTCTGTAAACATCTACTAAATGCATCAATGTCAATGTAGTTTTGTTCTCTGTGTCTGCGGGGGCTACCGGTGTGGGCCGTTGTCATTAAACTACAAATCCCATGATAACGCCCTTGAAAACACT
>BRDA01008223.1:11297-22419 GCA_036984385.1 Crenuchus spilurus | reverse complement strand
CCAAATGCTGTCTTTGAAAGATAGACACAGGAGTGCTGTCAGCATTGCTGTAGAGATTGAAGAGGTGGGGGGTCAGCCTGTCAGTGCTCAGACCACACACCGCACACTACATCAAATTGGTCTGCATGGCTGTCACCCCAGAAGGAAGCCTCTTCTGAAGTCTCTACACAAGAAAGCCTGCAAACAGTTTGATGAAGACATGTCAACAAAGGACACTGATTACTGGAACCATGTCCTCTGATGAAGATTAATTTGTTTGGTTCAGATGGTCTCAAGCAAGTGGCAGCAATCAGGTGAGGAGTACAAAGATAAGTGTGTCATGCCTACAGTCAAGTATGGTGGTGGGAATGCCATAGTCTGGGGCTGCATGAGTGCAGCAGGTGTTGGGGAGTTGAATTCCAATATGTACTGTGAAATAATGAAGCAGAGCATGATCCCCTCCCTCCGGAAACTGGGTCATAGGACAGTGTTCCATCATGATAATGACCCCAAACACACCTCTAAGACGACCACTGTTTTACTGAAGAGGCTGAGGGTAAAGGTGATGGACTGGCCAAGCATGTCTCCAGACGTAAACCCAATAAAACATCTTTGAGGCATCCTCAAGCGGAAGGTGGAGGAGCTCAAAGTCTTGAATATCCGCCAGCTCTGTGATGTCATCATGGAGGAGTGGAAAAGCATTCCAGTGGCAGCCTGTGAAGTTCTGGTAAACTCCATGCCCAGGAGAGTTAAGGCAGTTCAAGAAAATAATGTTGGCCACACAAAATATTGACACTTCAGGAACTTTCACTAAGGGGTGTACACACTTTTGTTGCCGGTGGTTTAGACATTAATGGCTGTATGTTGAGTTATTTTGAGGGAAGAATAAATGTACACTGTTATATAAGCTGCACACAGACGACTTTTCATTGTGTCAAAGTGTCATTTTGTCAGTGTTGTCCCACGAAAAGTTAAACTTAAATATCTGCAGAAATGTGAGGGGTGTACTCACTTTTGTGATACACTGTATATGTAATGCTGATCATGGTGAAATAGAGCCCAATTTAAAAATAACGATATACTTTAAACTTCCACTTCAAGACACCAGAAGGAAAACAGATGTGGCTGTTCACTGTGCAGAAACAGATGAAGGTCATGTTTCACTATGTAAGCCAGTTAGCATCCTTATAGTCATCACTGTACAAGGAATAACATACAAGAATAAACTTGATTTTGTTTTATTTAGAATCTGAGATAACGTATATACAATATTCGTGTCCTGCTCACGACAGGCATTCAAATAGGAATTTTATATTTAAAATATAAACATACATTTTGTTAAATATGACATGTTCACAAATGTGATTTTCATTAAATCTTTATTATAAAAATATAAAACACAGAAATTAAAAATCAAAACATTTCTGTAAGCCCCTACAAGAAAAAAAAAAAACTTTAACCCCTTAGGAATCTGTGTATACACACATACGCACACACTCACTGTACACAAGGACTCTCCAGGTCATTCTCAGCTTTTCCCTAAATACGACCAAAGACAGGATTGATTGCCGGTGTTAAGCAGACAGTATTTACATTAGCATAAATCCATAAAAGTGATGGAGACTAAGGTGGCTTGGGACACTCTGATATTATGACACTAATTCACTTGTAAATTATTGCAGCAGTTTATTTTGTGTTGACAAAGTGCATTGGCAGTAAGCTGAAGTATGAACTTCCTTTAAAAAGTAAGGACAGGTGCTAATTCGGAAACAGGAGAGTGTATTGGTTTGTTGTCTGTTGTATCAACAACCCAAGACACCTTAGTCTGATACAGAGGAATGGACTGAAGATACTGTGAAAATAGTCAAAATAGTTCCCATCGGAAAAAGAAATATGGAAAAGAAAGAAAAAAAAAAGAGTTTAGTGAAAAAAAAATTTGCATCCGCTCATATGAAATAGTTATAATACTTTTACATTTACAGACATATTTGTTCCATAACTAAAACCTCTGTTTTTGCAGGGACTAAACAATTTTAGTTGTTAGTACCAGCCAGCTAATTTTTGAGGTGTGAAGTACCATCAAAATACAGTGGTAACCCTACTTACAAGTTTAATCCGTGCAGGAGCCGAGCTCGTTAGCTGGTTTGCTTGTTAGCTGGTTTGCTCGTTAGCTGGTTTGCTCGTTAGCTGGTTTGCTCGTTAGCTGGATGCATTTTCCCCATAAGAATACATGTAAAACTGATTAATCCGTGTCAGCCGGCCAATATACAGTATACTTTAATATGTAAATAATGTGTTTATATGGGTTTTTAAAACATAAACGAGACGACGACGGTGCTCGTGTAGGCTGGCGGCTAAGGAGGACAGGAGGACGGGCGTACGTGTATGGCATGGTTACACTTATCATATGAAAAGTAAAATGTATCTAACTTTCTTGTTCACTACCTTTTGCTGTCTTTGTGTCACTTTCACTAGCACTTTCACTTTCACTGGACAGCGGTCAAAGGTAATGACTGACCTCTTCTTCTACGCTAGCATCTAGGGGATGCTACGACCGCAGCGCCCCTAGCGGTTGGCATACTTGAACTAATTTACGCTACTCGTTACTTGGAATTTTATTTGTTACCTGGAACAAAAATATTCCGAGATCTCGACTCGTTACCTGGAATACTCGTTAGTAGGGATGCTCGTAAGTAGGGGTACCACTGTAATACTTATTAAATCATCACTGTACACGTGCAGTTTATGTTGAAGTTGAATTGCCACCATCTTCCTTTAGAATACAGCCAGCATCTTTATATCAGGGGCCAGCATCATATATTATGGGCTGCTTAATAATTTGGTGTGTTTCATCTCAAAAAACAGTTTAAAATTAAGAAAGTTTGGAATATACAACAGAGGTTTCAGTCAGGTCACTGTATCTTAGCTTATATTATAGACAGCAAGAGAAACAAGATAACTTGTATCTATTGCCTCGCTCAAGAAAATAAATTGCCCAAAATTTGTGCTATAAGGTTAATTTTTTTTTGCTGTATTTGCTTGTAAAAATATATAATTTTTCTGTTATTTGTGGCTCCTAAACAAATACATTCTGACTACTTATATTGCTAAAACTGAACTCTGTAGCACAAAGCCTGAGGCAAGCAGATAATTTATAAATAGTTAATTTACAGCAGAGTTATTCAAATCTTGACCTCGAGTCTACAGATAGACACAATCAAAAAGTCTAATCAGGTCCAGAATTTTGTAAATCTCTGGTTAGTTGACCACTTAATAGAAGCGGTTTCATGACGTCCAATGTCTAAATAATGGAACTATAATTAATGGACTTTCGAGTGCTGTGATTTGAATACCTCTGTTTTACAGTATACACTGTGGACACTTTGTATACCTGTGTATACAAACACATACAATTATTCTTACAACTCTACATCATCCTAAAACAATATTTAAGCATTTCTGTGTAAGGACAATAAAGTATTGCTTTTATAAATTATTACCTCATATAGACACTGCCCCCGTGATAGCATTCAGAATGGTGTGATGTGGAGTGTTTCTACATGTGCTGTTTTAAATAACACTGTGTGTCGGCACCAGATTATTTTTCATATTGTAAGTGTTCAAAGCGCGTAACACTTATTGCTTTATATCGTAATTCCATCATCTCGCAGATGTTACGTTGAAAAAGTGGCAGCAGTTTTGAAAGCTAGTTTGGTGCATTCTCAAAAGCTCTAAAGGGGGACACAAGACATTGCAAGGGGAAATTACACAAAGGTGTTAACAAACTATTTATACAAGCGTAATGTAAGATGAACCTAGATCTTGAAAAGGCATGTGGCATATTCACAAATATAACGTCGATATTAACTTTTGACAGGATGTCGAGCATTACGTCAGGTCTTTTACGCTGATACAACTCTCGTCTCTCCCTTTGATGTGTCCTTTTGAGGGTAGTAAGTGCTCAATGTCTCTGGACAAGTAGCGTGACCGGAGCGTAACAGTATGCTGTAGAACACAGGTTACGTTTACATCAAAAGTGCTACCGCAGGCACCAATAAAGTTGGCGTAGTCGGCAAGACTTGGTACGGCATATTTCTCTGCATGGATAGCGTGAATAACCAAAGGCAAGGAAAAGGGTGTGAAGTGTGGTTGACAGAAGCTAGGTTGAAGAAGTAAAAGGTACGGAAGGTGCTGGGAGTGTTCAGGGATCAGTGGTGTTGATGGTGGTTTTGTCGCGCGAGGTCATCCCCCTGTACCAGCTACAGTAGCCCTCTTTCTGCTGGATGCAGGCGTAGTGGCGAGACTGGTAACCAGGGTAGCCGAAGTAGGACAGCATGTCTGTCCACAGGCACTCGTTCTTTGAGGTCACAAAGCAGGGCAGGTAGTGACAAGGCTTAATCTACACAAAGAGACAGACAGAATGATGAGCAAGACTGTAGATTTGTTGTTTAACATCAGAAAATGTCATTGTGAGGCAGGATATAGACCATTTCTTGCATTTTGACTGCCAGAGGTCCAGAAAGTAAAAATCCACCCCAGGATTTTTGTTTCAACTGCCTTGTTGGTTCCGCTGCAGATATTCTGCAGCAGAGCCACATATGAAGTTGGAGCAACATCCTGGGATGGATTTTTACTTTTTGGACCTGTATTACCCACCTCTATTAACTCTTTTTGAAATCTTTTTTTTAATTTTTTAAACCTTACATTTTAGACTCTTTTACTAGAGAATGTAGTTTAAGCTGAATATGAGCATTTGATCACTTCTGCTCATTTGACACAAAGCAAGTCCTTAATGCATTTAATCCCCTTTTGAAATCCTCCAGCTAGTAGTCAGTGTTTACGTTTGCAGAGCAGAAGACAAAGGGCTATTAGGAAGGGGAACATTCTGTTCATAGTAATGAATGCTCATAGGTCAAGCTCAAAGGTGTATAATGTATAACAAACCTCAAGCTCACATGACATCACATCAGTAAAACTATTAGCATAGAAACATTGTTGTATGTTGCCTTCAGGTGCACAGAACAGTGTTCTTTCAATGACAACATATAAATGCAGAATTATTAGGTCTTCATTGTAAATTTAGAAGCATTTGGGCATTTATTTCCATTTTTTTTTTCATATTTAAGCTTTTAGTTTAAAGGCTTAAAGGCACTGGGGCTGTCAAATATCAACGTATCCAAAAGCATCCAGTTTGCTTGTGATGTTCTCACTTTTTTGCTTTTAAGGTCTAAAGACAGTGAGGCTGCATTAAGAGGCATATCAACATAGAGCAGTGCGGATTTTGAAAGCATAAGCCAGGTAATTAAATACACTGCAAAAAAAACAATTTTTAAGAAAGTAAAAAATTTTGTTTATGGACATTTTTTCTTATTTTTGTCTAAAAAGAAAAAATTCTTAACAAGCAAGTTTTGCACAAGAAAATGAAGGTCATTCTAAGAACATGTGTCTAACTTTTTCTTAATAAGATATTTCAGCTCATCTTGAGCTTTATTTACCAGTTACTGTGTATGACTATGATTTGGTTGAAATTCCAAAATAAGAATAATAATTTAAAAAAAAGAATAAGGCCACTTAAACAAATTCTCATTTTAAGAAATGTATTTAATGACTCTAAATCAAGAGTTTGTAACACTTTTTAAGAAAAATTCTTAAGAAAAACAATTTTTGCTTGTAAGAAGCACAATTTTTCTTAAATTTTTGACAATTTAGTTTAATTTAAAAACACATATGAGTTAAGATTCACATAAGAGTTTTACGAATTCTAGCCAAGCAACTTTTGTCTACCCCATTGACAGATTTTTGAATAGAAAAATTGATCACATTTAGGAATATTTGGCTTATTTGAAGTAGTGCTGTTTTTGCAGTGCATCTCGATATGGTGAAGAGAGGTGATTAACAACGTTTGTATGCCTGCATATGCTGATAATTGATTGGTTATTGTTGCGAGCTTCACACATTGAATTTTTGTTTGAATGAGCTTTTTAAGCTTTTTGTGCTGTGAATGACACGGTTACCGTAGACGCAGAAGAGCAAAAAAAAGATCATCATTTGCATCTTCCTGAGTGCCAGTGATGGAAGCGCCAATGAATCACATTCATATCTTCAGGGAGGTGCGGAAGGTGAAGGAGAATTAATTCAAATGTAGGAGTGAGAAAAGTGAAATGCATTAACCGAACAGGCCGGATTCTAAAGTGTCATTTCCAGATGGCTTATGAATGCGAGACTTAATGCTTGTCAGTTGCATAAATCTAGTATCTCACCAACTCTCTCTTGGAGAACGCTGCCTTAAAAGGACATGCTTCTTGACACACACCTGGGTCTAGCTCTTTAAAGGTCTCGGTTGTGCCAGAAAGTTCATGTTAAGGCAGGCAGAAGCTTTAATAGGAGGATGTTAAAAAAGATGTGCATGTTAAAGCTGGTGTATAAGTCAGAATATATGTTCTGCTGTGGAAGTTGTGCTACTGAGCAAACAGTGAGCTCTTTGTGACTCTGTAACAATAATTTGGGCATGTGGGATTGGCTACATAATGAGTCATGTAGTAAACTTAAAAGTGTAAACAAACCAAAACGTGTTTTAGATTTTACTTCAAAGTAGACACACAACTGATGTCTCAAACACATTAAGAGGCAAGAAATGCAAGTCATGAACTCTTGACAAGACACAGCTGTTAACTGAAAGCCATTCCAGGTGACTACCTCATAAAGCTGACTGAGAAAATGCCAAGAAAGCTGCATCTAAGCAAGAGGTGCCTACTGTGAAGAATGTAACATATAAACATATTCTGGTTTGTTTACTTGTTTGTTTACTAAATAATTCCATGTGTTTATTCATAGTTTGGATGACTTTAGTATCAATCTACAAAACCACTGAATGTACAGTAGCTGCTACTGTATCTGACGCATCATTATTCCACTGTTAACCTTTAGAGGTCTTACAAGTGAAAAATGGTGCATGTCAAATGCATTAAAAACAATTCAAATAAGAGTGAAGTATGTTATCAGCATTAACAGGACTAAACGAGACATGTCACACAGTAAGCATGTGCTGCTTCCTGGGATTGGACTGACAGGGAATGTAATTTAGGTCTAGTTAAGTTCTTTCATGGTTCCTGTGGAACTGTGTCTCTTTATTTTACCAGCTTTGACATCTGTAAACTTTCCACAGTACAGTCTGCAGTCAAATGCACGAAACGTTTGGATCCAGTGCCAAAAAAATCATTTCTTTGTATGTGTGTGACAGCGAGAGATTGTGTGTGTGTGTCGTTTAACAGCTCAGCCCACCCATGGCAGCCAGCCAAACGTGGCATAGATTCAACATCTGGAATTTGGAATTCTTTAGCACTGATACGAGGGTGTTACACAATGAAGGTTTGCTGCAAACACTAGAAAGGGTCTAACTAATGATTTTGTCTTCTATGAAGGAGAAATTGGGTATGTTGTTGTACAGTTAGCACACATGCTGTGTATATGTGTGTTTGGAATGTGATAGCATGGCCAGAATAGTAATAGGGGGGGCTTGCTGTGCGTGTATGTGTGTATGTCAGCCCACGTACTAGCATTAGCATATTAGCTTGGCTCTCTAGCCTGTTGTTATTTTGGAGTGGCTATAGCCGGTAACAGTCATTGTACGTTTCAACAATAAAGCAACGACTGTAAACGTCTTTCTTGTCCATCCTTCTCGTCCGGACGCTACAATATTATGTTCTGGCAATGAAAATTTTAATATTTTAAATAGTAGTATTTCATGTATTTAGTCTGATGTTTTTAGAAAGATGTTGTTTAAAACTATGGCAGTGTTAGAAAATTTAATATCGTGATAATTATTGAGATAGAAAAAATTATCGTGATAACGTTTTTGGCCATATCGCCCAGCTCTAGTTGTATTTGAACAAAACTCAATGCACAGTGTGCGGCTATTCCCCTGCTCTCTGTGCCACGTCTCGTCTCACACAGCACACCTGACACTCACCCTGCAGTTACAGCCCAGCTGGTAGCGATGGTTGACTCCTTTCTTCTGAGCCAGGGACAGACGCTCCCACCTCTCATTGAAGTTACATAGTCCTGTGTAGACCTTTCCATCGTACACACGGCCTGTGAAACAAAGACAGGATCGGTCATTTAAGTCCCAGAGTATAAATTTAAAGATGTTTGTGTGATACACTTAATTGTCAATTAACCAATAATTAATTGATTAATTGATAAACATGGGCCACTTATTGGTAAATAATACCAAATACCCACACATTTGTCACTCGCTCATGCGTTCGTTGTTCATTCTGGCTTTGTTTCTTGTTGATAACACTCAAAACAAACTAAGACACGTCACACTAAAGCGATGGCGTACAGCGCTACTGCCTGAAAACAGATCTCAGAAGCAAATAGCAGCCGAGAACCCAGAAAACAGGTGTAAAAAAACAACAGTTGCCGGCTGGACCACACCGGCACTCTCTAAAACAGAGCGTAAACTGTAAGAGTGATGATAAATGTTCATTTATCCATTGCATTAGTCTTTTGTATTTATTTTTCATTGTGTTCTGTATGTAAAACTATAGTTATTCTATATAAAATGTATTTTTGTTAATATTTTGGTGTCTGCAAAACATTAATTTTATTTACTTTATATATTATTGGAAATATTGCTTCAATTATCGTTCGTTTCAGTCATCATCAGGCACTTTAGAACAGATTAATGACCAAAAAACGAGGTTCCACTGTAAGTTTCTTTATGTACAAGCATAGTGAAGGTTTCTTTCTATTGCATGCAATCATTACCCTGTATGTACGTAACTGTAAGTACAAAAAAACGAAGTATGTGTAACATTCTCACATCAAAGTAGTCATGCTAACTCAAAGTCTTAGGATTGTGTATCACATGCAGCATATTTTCATGCATGTTATAATCAGCCTGTTACATAAATACTCCATATGTAGGTCAGATGGTTTTAAGGACTTCTAACTATGGTAAACCAATCTTGCACTGTGCCATTAGAATAAACTGCCTCCCTCTATCTCGATTCTCCAAAAGTCCTTTGCCAGTTATTTTTATCTTTGAGCTGTTTGCAGCTTATCACCTATGACAGGATCCCAACCTCTGCAACAGGTGCATCAGCCTAGTGCTGCTCTGGAGCCACACTGGCATGGCAGCAGACTAAAACCTTGGCTGTATGCTCTGTCCCTTGTGGTAGCTTATACTTACAGCCAGATAATTTTAGTCGATGGTAAAAAGATCTTATCAGACTCTCTCAAGTGGTGCACAGTCCCACAAAGTTCGTCATGTGGGGAGCACACACGACGCGATCAAAGCAAAACTCATGGTCTGCCTGATCTCATGGTGTTAAAAAAGCTCATAAAGAGAGCTGAGACCAGCCACATGGGATGTGAGACCCAATTATGGAGCCAAATGAACTGTGTGTGTGTGTGTGTGAGGAAGAAAAGAGAGGAGACTGTGGTGCATGATGAGTGTGTGACTCTTTCCAACTAATCTGCAACAATCAAGGCCTTATGTTATTTGGCATTCCCTTACGTAAGCAGTAAACTTCCCCTCAGATAGCCTCAATCCCATGTCTCATGATTAAATGCAACTTCATGTCACTATAAATTATATTTATAATACAGTTTTCTGTGTTTTGATGAATTGGGTGGTGTTTTATTTATTTTTATTTTTTATTTTTACAAAAAATACAGAAAATGGGATTAACTGAACATACAATAACATCCAAAATACTTCACTGGATAAGAGATAAAAAAGACCATGACAATGTGCATTTATCATTATGCGAACTGCTAACTGTTTATTGCTGATTAATCAAGAAAATATTAAATTTTAATTACCTTCTTTTATTTTTATTATTTTTTACTTATCCAGATAGTTCTGTTATTAATACAAACAATTCGGTTCTGTTCCTGTAGTATACTAGTGCAACTCCAAAAATTCAAATATTTTGAAAAAGTTAATTTTTGATTGTTTTTTATTTATTTATTTATTTTTTTTATAATTTTTTTTGCTTATCCAGATAGTCCTGTTATTAATACAAACAGAATTCGGTTCTGTTCCTGTAGTATACTAGTGCAACTCCAAAAATTCAAATATTTTGAAAAAGTTCATTTTTGATTGTTTTTTATTTATTTATTTTTTAAATTATTATTATTTTTTACTTATCCAGATAGTCCTGTTATTAATACAAAAATAATTCGGTTCTGTTCCTGTAGTACACTAGTGCAGCTCCAAAAATTCAAATATTGTGGAAAAAGTTAATTTTTTATTTTTTATTATTTTTTATTTTTTTATTTTTGAAGTTGATACTGCTTTTATTTATTTATTTATTATTAATATTTTTTTTATTTATCCAGATAGTCCTGTTATTAATACAAACAGAATTCGGTTCTGTTCCTGTAGTATACTAGTGCAACTCCAAAAATTCAAATATTTTGAAAAAGTTCATTTTTGATTGTTTTTTATTTATTTATTTTTTAAATTATTATTTTTTTTTACTTATCCAGATAGTCCTGTTATTAATACAAACAGAATTCGGTTCTGTTCCTGTAGTATACTAGTGCAACTCCAAAAATTCAAATATTTTGAAAAAGTTAATTTTTGATTGTTTTTTATTTATTTATTAAAATTTTTTTTTTTACTTATCCAGATAGTTCTGTTATTAATACAAACAATTCAGTTCTGTTCCTGTAGTATACTAGTGCAACTCCAAAAATTCAAATATTTTGAAAAAGTTCATTTTTGATTGTTTTTTATTTATTTATTTATTTTTTTTATAATTTTTTTTGCTTATCCAGATAGTCCTGTTATTAATACAAACAGAATTCGGTTCTGTTCCTGTAGTATACTAGTGCAACTCCAAAAATTCAAATATTTTGAAAAAATTCATTTTTGATTGTTTTTTATTTATTTATTTTTTTAATTATTATTATTTTTTACTTATCCAGATAGTCCTGTTATTAATACAAAAATAATTTGGTTCTGTTCCTGTAGTACACTAGTGCAGCTCCAAAAATTCAAATATTGTGGAAAAAGTTAATTTTTTATTTTTTATTATTTTTTATTTTTTTATAAACTTAAAAACCTCGACGTGATCACATGATGTCCTTGTCTTGGTTTAATAAAAACATAATTATTGTCCTGATAGAC
>BRDA01008222.1:15387-27441 GCA_036984385.1 Crenuchus spilurus | reverse complement strand
ATATTAAAGTATACTGTATATTGGCCGGCTGACACGGATTAATCAGTTTTACATGTATTCTTATGGGGAAAATGCATCCAGCTAACGAGCAAACCAGCTAACGAGCAAACCAGCTAACGAGCTCGGCTCCTGCACGGATTAAACTCATAAGTAGGGTTACCACTGTATTATTATAAATTGTTAATGTTATTATTTATTACTCATCAATTATCAATAATTGTTGCTGTTAATTATTATTATTATTGGGAATTATCTCCCTGCTCTCCCTAATTTTCCCCCCATTGCTGGTATTCAGAGGTGGGCGGGGGACCCTTGTCGGCCTTTTGCTGGATCATTTACGCCAAACAGAGGCCACATGTGACCCTTCACAAAAATTACTGAAATAAAATGATACTCATTCAAGGTTCTCGGAATACTATCCATATCAGTGACTTGAAGGCTCTACACAAATGTACAGAATCTCAGTTTTTAGTTTAAGTTGCCAACAACCAGCACAATATGAGTTTAATCATATCCAGCACTACAGGATGGCTTACCCGACAAGGATTAAGCCTTTAATTTACTGACTAATTAAAAAATCAAAAATTACAGACCTGTGCGATGGCGCCCTCGCTCTCATCCAGGTTTCTCCGCATCTGCCGCAGCTCGTGCTCTTTCTCCTGCAGACGCTCCTCCAGCTCCCTCACCACCTCCTCCAGCGAGAGTGACAGCTCGTAAGGGGGCGGGGCCTCGCTGCCAAAGCCCTGCAGGCGGCCCAGGGTAGCCATACTGCGTCCGGTCGGACCCCCACCTAGGCCTGTCACCATCATGACATGTCTGTTCATTAGTCTCATGTTAAGTGCGCTTAACAATAATTATTAACAACTGAGATTTAATTTTTGTTCACGTTACACAGCTACAAACGAATGCGGTCAAATCGACAGATTCGATCTCACTTCCTGGTCAGTGATACTTCATAATATGACAGTTTGAGCTCAAATAACAAAGCTAATATTACGGTCTGAGCTCCAGTAGCTTGAGCTCAAGTAAACAAACATTACAGGCAGTTTGAGCTAAATAAACACACAATTACTTAAATAAACTTTACTAGCACAGCTTGACGTCTGTAGTTATTTAGAACCGTTTTCATGAGACCAACAGCTGCCATGATTATACAGACAGTCCTCAAACCAGAGGTGACTATACAGTGACATCATCTAAAACCCCCAAAATACTCCCCTAGTTCTTGGAGTAACCTGCACAATAATAATAATAATAACTATATCTGTCTTTTATTCACATATCCTAACCCTGTTTACATTATTTTGAGGTAAACAAACATTAAAGCCAATTGCTGTGGCAAATAAATACAGTCCGTTTAAATAACTGCTAATCAGGTGATGAGGTAACTGTGACCAGCTTACCCCCAGCAGCCCCCGAGCCCAGAGAGGCCCGATCTAGCGAGCCGATGTGGTCAATGTGACCCATGGAGGCACTGATGTGGGCGAGGTGCGGTCGGTATGGCGGGCGGTAGGGTGGAAGGCTACTCATGGAGTTGTGTCCCGAGTCTGAGGCCGTTTCCTCGCCCTCCTGACTCAGAGCCCGAGGTGTGGCCAGGACGCCTTTATTAGCGCTGGTGGCCCCGCGTGAGGGAGATGAGGAGGAGGAAGAGGAGGAGAGTGATTTTGACGCTGGTTTGGCACCACTCGTTAGCTCCTCGGACTTGGACGGGTAAAGGTTCTGCACGGAGCTGAAATTCTTGGGAGTGACTGGTTTAAAGGCAGACGCTCTGGCTCGAGGCTGTTGGAGAAAAGGCAGAAGGTTGATCAGTGCTTGTGTTTATACTGCGTATATGAGCTGGCTGATCTGGATCAGCGACAAATACGTGATTTTTTCCACATAAAATTTCACATTTTTCGCCCATTCGTTGACTCTCCCCATCACTTGTAATGTCTCTGACTCTAAGAGGGTGCAGACTAACACTGGCCTCCTCCGATGCATGTGAAGTCAAGCTCCGCCTCTTTTCCAACTGCTGCCGATACATCACTGCCGGGCAGCCAACGCACTTGGAGGAAAGCGCAGGATCCCCAGTTCTGATGGATCGCCTGGCAGACACCTGAACCAGCCAACATTACTTAGTAGTGCTGGGGAGAGAGTGCCATCTTACCCGCCCAGAGAGAGCATGGACAATTTTGCTCTCTCGGGCTCTGGTTGCTGATTGCAAGCAGATGCTCAGATCATAGCGACAGCGTCTTAGTCCGCTGAGCCACTCGTCGTCTTGCACATGCTCTTCTTTCTGCAAGTGTGGCGGTCATTTTTGTTGCACTGCAGCCATAAATTAACTCGTATAACCTGCACAGCAGTTAGTATGGAGACAGACCAAGTGTTGATAATCACTAAAGTGTCTTGCCTGTAGCACATTTTGTAAAATTTAAGATTTAATTTTGAGGAAAGTAAATAATTGTTTGTTACTGATTGACCGATATGGGTTTTCAATGCCTGATGCCAGTGATCATATTTGTATATTATAACGAGGGTTAGGACATGACTGCTTTAAGCTTATTCACAGGGCAGCCATCATGCAGATTCATTCAGGAAAGCAAACAACACTTAAGCTCTGAAACCACGCCAAACGGCATAAATTAATTTATCACCATCCACTTCTTTCTCATCTATATTTCTCTCTCAGGCTGCCCACTGCCCGCTCACTAAATCAGATTTGATTACACTGGATTTATTACACCAGACAACACAGCCAGTCTATATATTTGTGTACTCCACCCACCCAGTAATAACCAGAGCTCCTCTGAGAATAAACCTCTGCTTTTTATGCACGACGTATAGTCAGGAGAGCTCCATTTCATTTACAGCTACTATAGAAAAGCAATAAAAGTTCAACCACAAATCATATTAAACAATTTACTACTCACCCAAAATCCAGCCAATCACTTAAGACTTGATTGTAGTCCAAATTTGGCTTCTTTAGTTTAGAACTGTAACTGTGAGGCTAACATTGGCACTAGAATGGCACTAGCACTAGAATCGTTTCTGTAAAAATACTTCTTTCAAACTTTTATCAACTTGTTCAAGCTTCATCTAGACCTTACTGAAGGTCTCAGACTAGTGGATGTGGTTTAGGACTATAAGCCGAACTGTAAACATTAATGTCAGACAGCAGCAGGGCTGGTGGAAGACTAAGATCAGATTCCTCCCTTTTTATCACACTCATCAATAAAACTAATTCTAACTCATAACATCTCGGTTCCGCTTCCAGTTGCCCAAGATGGCCGACGCAGCATTCGGCTACACAAGTTCTTTTTTTCTTTTTACCCAATTTTCACCCTTTCCCAATGTGGTAGTCGCCAATTAACCCAACCCATTAGTGACTCTCCCCATCACTTTGCACTGTCCTTGACTCTAGGAGGGTGAAGACATGCACACACCTCCTCCACTGCGTGTCATACAGCCACCGCCTCTTTTTGTACTGCTTGAAACACCGTCACTGGGGAGCCAAAGTGCAGGGTCTCCAGTTTTGAATGGACCAATCAGTAGACGCCTGAGCCAGTGGGCATTGCAATGTGTGAGTGATAGAGAGAGAGAGAGAGCACCATCTACCTGCCCAGAGAGAGCACTGCCAATTTTGCTCTCTTTGCCCCGGCTGTTGATGGCAAACAGCGTTCAAACTCGCGATCCTCTGGTCATAGTGTCGGCGTCTTAGCTTGCTGAGCCACTTGGTGCCCCACAAGTTCATTTTTAAAGCTTGCAGTAAGTCATACCGAGTCCTTCATTAAGATCTGGACGAGGTTTGAGTGAGTTGAGAAGTTTTGTTGATGTACTTTTATAGAAGGGCAGTTCTAGTGTTAGCATCGTTAGCCTCACAGCTCCAGTGTTAAACTAATAAACATTTATTAACATTCCCAACATGTCTCGGCTGATGGACAACCTCTGGGGGAAGTAGAAAAATGTGTAAATGTGATTTTTGATTGAACCACTTCTGGCTTTCATCTGCTCACTTAAAGAAGCATTAGATATTCAAGGAAAGAGCATCCTTTATCAAAGAAACTGGGGCTGAATGTGTGCAGAAGGGAAACTTCATAAGAAATAACAGCATACACTTATGTATAAGACTTCACAATCAAAGCGGCTTCAAGAAGGCCAGGGGCAAAAAGAACAAAACAATTCCTTTATTGTCTTTGCGACTTAGGCACTAAATTGGCCAAAAAACAACAGTGGGATCCTATTCATTTTTTCCCATTAGACCCAGAATTCCTAATATGGGTATGTGGTCAATCATGCTAAATGCATACTTAAATCACCACATTTGACTTGAACCATGTTGAGCTGTTAACCCCGTCAAGTCTGAGGGTATTTCAGACACTTTGATCTAGTCCGATATATCTTTAATTTTTTACAAATTACACATATCTAAAATTATTTCCCAAAGTGTTACACAGGCTTTAGTTCAGCACAAACTCAGCAACAACAGTGTCAAAACAGTAAGAGTGTCATAAATCTATATTCTGATTAAATCTGCTCTAAATTATTCAAGATTTCCAAGATGTTTAGAGTGTTTTTTTCACAATACTTCAGCAAATTTCTAGACAAGACTTTTGAGCTCAGAACTGAATAAACAGAGGTGTTGGCTGCACACTGGTCATCACCATTTTTGAAATTGTATGTAGTTTTATTTCTAAAGTTGAATTAATGTGAGGCGACACTCCGTTTTCCTCAGCCACTAACCCTTCATCGAATATTCATGAGATAGGTGAGTGGTTGATCGTTCAGGTTCACCTCAGGTGAAAGTCTTTTGTTTGGTTCAGATTCCACACCTCCCACAGCCGGTATTCCAACCAATGGAATATCCGGAATTACCATGTCATTATCATATGATTGACAGATTGCGTCATTTGGCAAAATACAAAATAAAGTGTAGCTGTCTGACTCACTCTCCCAAATGTGTCTCTGCTTATTTAAGCTCCTCTCACAAATATCTAAACATATATTTCGAATCAAGCTGTATATATTTGAAAAGTAGACTCTTTAAGGTTTCCGGGGTACGTTTATAGATAACAGTGTCACATCCTATTAGAAACCACAACTATATTTACTCAATTACTTCATCATGCTTGGTGGCACAATGTAGTAAGCACAATGCTAAGTGGTGGGATATAAGCTTCCATTATTTGTCAGCTTCACCACAAATCTAAACTTCAGACACCAAATATGTCAAAACGCTTGTTCACACTACAAGATAATTAGGCAAATTTGGAGCTGATTTGCGCCTCCCAACATTCATAACGGTCTCCTGGGTGGTCAAAAGTATATCTTCCCAGATGATCCTGTAGTGTGTGGTGTCTATAATCCCATCTTTACAGTGCAGTCAGGGCTGCACCCCATTGAGAATCATACATATTAAACATGTTCAGTATTTAGACTCAGTGTCCTGTAGTTGGGGGTGGAGTTGACGTCATGCCTGTAAGACCGTCAACCAATGAGAACGGAGTTGAACTTAATGTCTCAGTGTGTACAGGAGAAGTTAAAACCATTGCACCGTCATCCACCATGAGGCTTGGAGCCATTGGCCAGGTGTGTTACTCTTAAAGTGTGTGGTGTTCAGATGGTGTAGTGTGGGGACATTTTTGACTAACAACGATCAAGTACAGAAAATTCTGTGAAAAATGTCTCATTTTCATCCGTTTTAAAACCCTGTAGTGTGAACCTGAGTTTAGTTGATCAGCTACATTAAAGTGTAAAAATCTCTAATCAGACTTCTTCTGTAACTCTTAAAACTGGAGCTCAACTCTTGATGGTTCACTATGAGAAGACGGTTGTGGACTTACACGTCTGAAGTGAACCTCTCGAAGTCTTTCATACCTTGTCAAACTTGCCGCCGATCGGGAGCGAGTTTTTGCCCACATCCACCTCCCTGCCGTCTTTGTGGTAGACCTTGGCGTAGAGGTTCTCCTCCTCGCTGGAATGCTCTCTCTTGATGGAGGACGTCCCGGAGATGATGTGCTTGCCCGTTTTTGACTCTTTCTTGGTGATGTTGAGGTAATTGAGCAGCTCTCTCTGGTTGAAGCCCTTCTTCAGCAACCCGTTAGTCTGGCGATCCGGCACCTGAGGAACTGCTCTGTTGGTCTTCATCGGTGAAACCTCAGCCTTCTCGATCAAACTGCCCACACTACCCATACTGCTGTCAGAGGATGCCAGAGAGGATGCTGGGTAAAGGGTGCTGATGCTCTTGCTGGGGACTTGGGTCAAAGGCAGAGCCTGGACTGTAGCCATTGGTTACAGCATTGGGTGAGTCCACCACAGAGTCTAAAATGGACAAGCAAAAGAAAAGGAAGATATTAATGATTGACAATGTAATGATAATTATGTCACTGTCCAGTTTCCAGTGTGTTATGGGTATCATCAGTACTTTTATTTTAGGAGTGGAAGGATGCAACGCTAAAATTCACACTAACAAACCTAGCACCCGAATCCAAAAAATATCACATTGTTTACAATATACAACTGATCAACCCAAGTCTGCCTCTCTCTTTCCTGACTTTTTCTCTTACAATTTCTCTTCCTTCTGCCCTCCCCTCTCTCCTTCTCTTTTCTCTTTCCATATCCCCTCTTACTCCATCACTCTTCCCTTATTAAGAGTGCAGTGTAAATTGATTTTGCTGTAGTGATTCCTCTTTTCTACCTCTGTCCCTCTTTTCTCTTTCTCTCTCTATGCTCATTAAGAG
Source organism: Crenuchus spilurus (assembly GCA_036984385.1). Lineage (NCBI taxonomy): Eukaryota > Metazoa > Chordata > Actinopteri > Characiformes > Crenuchidae > Crenuchus > Crenuchus spilurus. Next base: position 20,725 of record BRDA01008222.1, on the reverse strand, counting down.
TGCAGCGTATATGGAGTTCTCTCTCTTGTTGATATCAACATTTTAAGCAAGATTAATGTATTATTTCTTTACAATTTTATAGTGAAAAGGCAAATTAAGTTCAAAATCAAGTTCTCAGATATTGTACCGAGATCTCAAACCGTACAATTATTAGCTTATTAGCTCTATAGCTGGTTCAGAATAATCAAAAAGAAAGTCCAGGTTATGCAAATGTCAAAGCTTTATAAATTCTGACTCCTCAAAGCAACAACCAACAGCCTTAAGCTCTGCCAAGCAGCTGTCCAGTTGTAAAATAATTGATGCAAACAAAGCAGGAGAAGGCTTTGAGAAGATACCAAAGCATTTTCACGTATGCCCTCCTGCATAAATGACATTCATGGTATACTAATCAGAACTTTTCCTTCATCCTCACCACAAAATTCAACATCAAACGTTTGCAAAGGAACATATAAACAAGCTTGATGAACTTTGGAAATAAGTCTTATGGACTTTTTGACTGCCATGAGAAAAGGTATGTATAATTTCATTAAAAAGAACACCTCTCCAACTGTTAAATATGGTGGTGGAACAATCATACTTTAAGCTTGTGCTGTAGCCGGTGACATGGGGAACATTTCACTGGAAGAGGGAAGAATGGATTCAATTAAAATCCGGCAAACCCTGGAAGCAAACATCACACCCTCCATAAAAAAGGCAGAAGATGAAAAGAGAAATTGGCATCTACAAATGGAGAAGCCACTTACAAGGAAGAAAATCCTCCGAACAAATATTTAAAGTCTCTTAACTTCTACAAAAAGCATTTACAAGCTGTGATATTTGCCCGAAGGGGGTGTTACTAAGTACTGACCTGCTTTCTGATCTCTTTCTTGTTCTGAAATTGTAACGGATTTAACCATTTCACAGTAATCTAAATTTTGAAAAGGGGTGCCCAACCTTTTGCCTGCCACATATATAGGAACAGCAACAAAAGCTATTTTAGTTTTAAGAGATATAGAGAGGTTGTAAAATAGTTTTTGGTACATGAACGTCATTAGTGAGCATTGGTCTAAAATGAAAAATAAATAAATAAATAAATGTAAGCGTGTTTAAAAAGATAAAAGGCATCTACCCTCACACATATCTAGCACCCTGGGAATGTACTCATGAATAATATAATGACCTCGTTGGAGCAACTCTTCCTCCTCATTTTGGGTCACAGCTAAGCTGATTCTGAAGCATGAAATGGATCAGTTCTGAGGCCAAAAATAAATATAGTGACCTTTTTGCTCATCCACCAGCTGCATGGTGCCTTCATTAGCCTCATTCACAACAAGCACAGACAATTAACACTGTGCAGTTATATCATTAAAGAAATCCCAGAGAAAAATATTACTGCCATTATGTTGGCTCAGGAGGCGTAATGGGGAATCTCCATCTTCCCTAGGCACGGTGTGAGACAAAAAGAAGACTTGTAATAGTAATAAATATTAAAATTCACAGCATCAAAACTGAGGAGACTCTTAGTCCTGGAAGAGAAAGTGTCATGTTCACACTGAGATTCCTTTCTTTAGTAAACAAGTGTTATCTGAGCAATTATGAGCATAATGTGAGACTTTACTGAGATCTGAACTAAAACTTGGTAGGTGAGAATACTGAGGCGAAAAATCTAAGAAGCAGATTTGAGAAGCTAACGTCTCATTTCTTTTGCCATCTGATTGTTGTTTATGAGATGTTAGGATATCTTGATTTTTCCTTCCTCTAGGAATAATTTGACAAAAACATAAATGTAGACAAATACAGTGAGTCAGCAAAGACGTTTGGTGTCAGAATTTTGCTTCTTCAGGTGCTAACATGGCTAATGATTAGCATGATGCTAACTGCATGCCGAAATCATCACAAGCTTTCAAGTTGTTAAACAATTTTTAACTAAATTCATTAAGTGGTTACATTGTTATCTATAAAAATATCTACTTTTGTCAGTTATTGGGGTGACTAGACTTTATTCAACATACATGTTAATTTTGTCCAATCTACCTGCTAACAACTTTAACCTCGTATCTCCAGTGACTAAAGTGAAGAAGAGTCTCAGAAAAAATATAATAAATTTACTAGATTACAGGCTACAATTTCTGTAGTAGCCAAGAATATTGGGGCTACCAAATCTACATAACATAAGCAATAGTTGAATACACTAGTGAGTAGTGGTGGGCAGATCAAATGGCAGAGAGGAAGAAAAGTGCTGCGTCAATATATTTTCAGGCCGAAAATGAAACATCGGCAGGCTGTATAATTTGTAAAAAGACTGTATTATACAGTAGTAACACAACACATTTATACATGCATATGAAAAGTCATACGGATGAAAAAGAGCTACAGACACAGAGAGAGGCAGAGACAAATCCCCAGGCCCAAACAGACCCCAAATCCAGAGGCAGAGCTCATTCAGGTTGGCAGCAAATATCCAGGCTGATAATAGTGGTGAAAGTAGAGCTGGGCAATATGGCCAAATATTTTATCACAATAAATTTTTCTATATTGATCAATCTCGATAATTATCACAATATTAAACTTTCTAACACTGTCATAGTTTTAAACAACATCTTTCTAAAACCTTCAGACTAAATACAATAAAATGTTACTATTTAAAATATTAAATTGTTTATTGCCAGAACATAATATTGCAGCGTCCGGCTGGACGCGTTGAAAGGATGGACGAGAAAGACGATTACAGTCGTGGCTTTACTGTTGAAACTTATTTATTGCTGTTGGCTGCAGCCACTCCAAAATAACAACAGGCTAGAGAGCTAAGCTAACAGGCTAATGCTAACACTTGGGCTGACACGCACAGCAAACCCCGCTCTTTCTCCTTCTCACACAAACAGACGAGCACACAGCGACCTCGTGCTCTCTCGCCAGGCATCACTACACTCTCCCCCAATCACAGCTTGTCTTAAACACAACAGTGCATTTTGGCAGCGCTGATGAGGAGGAGCTAACAAGCAGCAGTATTAGACTTCAGAACTCACTGTCAAGCTGCTTAGATGTGAAATGGAAACAAACGTTAATGCTCATCGAATTCTATTGTCCCAGCTTATCATCGTCATAGAGTGAAAAATTATCGTGAAAAAAAAGATACCGTTTTATCGCCCAGAACTATGTGAAAGTATTATTTTAGTCATCTTCAGCATTAGTTAATATTAATTTTCAAAGTGCAACCAGTCATTTGTTACTTTAGCTGACTCAAAAAATATAAATGATGCTAAGACCTTAATAGAATACATTTTCCCATATTTAAATGAATACATTTACTGTAATTAAATATACTGTATATAATATGATAAGTGTGAAAGAGATACTGCATGATTACTATATTGAAAGTAGATGTGCTACAGACTTCATTATCTCAAGGCTTTGGGGGTTGTTCAGTTATTTACACTATTTTTGTATTTAATTTTTTCATTTCATTTCATTATCACACCCGCTTAATCCTTATTAGGGTCGCGGTTAGTCCCCTACCCCCTCACTGGGCGCAGGGCAGGGCATTTCACCATACATCTAAGCCCAGGACAGGGCGCCAGTCCATCGCTGGGTGACACACACACACACATTGACAATTTTTTAGAGTACCCAATTCACCTGACCTCCATGTTTTTGGACTGTGGGAGGAAACCCACGCAGACACGGGGAGAAACTCCGCTCAGATGGGGAATCGAACCCAAGACCCCAGCGCTGAGAGGCGAACATGCTAACCACTAAGCCACCGTGCCGCCCCTATTTAATTTTTGTATTGTAGTTTCTGAACACACTACCTGAATTTTTTTTTTTAAATTTGCCTTCATAAATATGTCATATTGGATCATTTTCCTCAATAAATAAATGAACAAGTCTAATATTTGTGTCTCATTTGTTTAACTGGGTTCTCCTTATCTAATTTTAGGACTTGCTTGAACATCTGATGATGTTTTAGGTCATATTTATGTAGAAATATAGAACATTCTAAAGGGTTCACAAACTTCCAAGCACCACTGTACACTGTTCCTTAAAACTTTACTAATGTCAGTAGTCCAGAATAAGGATACTGACCCTGAGTTTTCATATGGGCAAGTCCCAAACAAACCATGCTCCAACTCCCCTCTCTTCAGCGCTCATGCAAATAAACAAAGTGAAAGTACAGCAGTGGGGAAGCGCTCGCCTGGCGAGATCAAACAGAAGCCTCATGTTTTTATTCATGAGAGAACAACCCTCCCTGCTACAGCCTGGAGAACCGGAGAACTCTCAGCTTAACCAACTAAAGCACTGCAGTGATTACAGACACGTCCCAGTCACACTTACTGTTCTACCCACTTCAGACCTCAGAACGAGAACCGCAACAGCAATCAAGAAAACAAGAGAACCTTTACATTTCACATTAAATACACCAACATTACTCAAATAAACAAACATTACAGTTACTAAACTTAACCTTAACCATAATAAAATTCATCTTAACCCTACTAAATGTTATTTCACAGAAAGTCTCCCCTTTATCTCAGGAGCTACTACGGAGACATAAATCAGCCGTGTCAGTGGCCAATGAGAGGCAATATAAGTCCATAACTGAACCCCACCTTGGTCCTGTTCATGCATGCAGAACACAGCTGTGGATGATGGACACTAAAACATGGAAAATCAGGCTAACTAAACCTACCCAAATGTAAGTCAGTGAGGATGAGTGACTCTAGAGGCACTTCTGTGTTTCATCTTCAGAGACATTTCAGTAGTTATAAATCTACAGAACATATTTTGGGTCTGGCTGTATCACAGCAAACAGCGGACCTTCAAATTCCTAAACTGCCCCTCTGAGTTCAGAGAGACATGTAGAGAACATCTGAGACTGATAACACAGCCTGCAGCTCTCATATCACCCACAGCACAGCAGAGAAGACTTTTAAAGAGCTCTCACAAATCTTTCAGACCCACTAAAACGACCACGCAGCCCGTGGTTATCTAGAACTGTTCCAGAGGCTGAATACACACACACACACACATATATATACAAAAACACACTCACCGCCGCCCTCTAAGGGCGATATTAACATCAGCTACACAAACGTTACTCACCGCCGCCCTCTAAGGGCGATATTAACATCACATACACAAACGTTACTCACCGCCGCCCTCTAAGGGCGATATTAACATCACATAAACAAACGTTACTCACCGCCGCCCTCTAAGGGCGATATTAACATCAGCTACACAAACGTTACTCACCTCCGCCCTCTAAAGGCGATATTAACATCAGCTACACAAACGTTACTCACCGCCGCCCTCTAAGGGCGATATTAACATCAGCTACACAAACGTTACTCACCGCCGCCCT
>BRDA01008222.1:0-15287 GCA_036984385.1 Crenuchus spilurus | reverse complement strand
TTGAGATGGTGTTTGTTAGCAATGTAAGCATCTCAGTTCCATTCCTAAAGAACCAAAATTTGAACTAAAAATTTGGGCCGATCAACTACAGCTGAAGTGAAAAATTAGTTTGATGCTACAACTTCACTAAACAGAATTTTAAAAACATAAAACAAAGCACTAAGCAGGATGTACAGCATTATTTTATCAGCTTTGGCTTTCTCTTGTGGGTAAATTTAGACTTCTTGCTGCAATTCCCCTCCTCGTTGTTGTGGATGGCATGTGTCAATCACCTGCCAGAACCAACCAGGTTGGTATGCTGACCCTCAGCAATAAATCACTCTGTTATAGATCGGCTGTAGTGTGTGGAGGCTCATGGAGAGCAGGTTTTCTCAGCTCGGACGCTGCAGCGTAGGAATGCAGACACTGCAAAGCGAAGGCTTCCTGTGCCAGTGAAGCGTCAGACATCTGATTGATGTCACGGACGAGTTTGGGCCGCACACCGGAGCCAAAAACACTTTCAGACACAAAGCTCCAACAATCATTCAGGGGCTGAGCTCATAAAGTAAGAAGCCTTTAGCCTCAGGGTGCACGTTATTCACAAATGAGCCTTTTCTCTGTTAACACGTTACCAATCATGGATACAAATAGCTCTAAACTCAAAGCAACCACACAGGGCCCTGGGGACTAACATCAACCTCTAACTCTGTTCTGCCTATCTGCAGTTTTTAACCCAGTTTTCAAGGCTGGTTCAAGGCGTCGTCGCATAAAAATCATCGCATACAGATCAATGGCGTCAACTTCGTTCGAATGTGTTGGCTTCCATCTTTATCCTACTTTTTGTTTGATGTTGATAGACCAAGTATAAACAGAGATATGATCATTTAAACTTGACATAAATATAGTCTGTAGAAGAAGTGAGGTGGGAGGGGCCTGATGCCTGCAAGGAAGCCACACAATGGCCGGCCAACACTACCTTCAACTGCACAAAAACAAAACATCTCACACTTGCTTTTTGATGTAAATAGTTATACATACTGTTTTACATTGTTTACTATTCTATGTTCACATATACCACCTGTGTTAAGATTTTCATTTTAAAAATACTTAATTATGTCTTTTATAGTAAAATAAATACATTCTAATCTGATTTCATGACTTTTGGGTGTGCAGTATGTTAATGCAGTACGTCACAGTGTAAAATATTTGGCAGGTTATATAGATGATGTTCTGCTGAAAAAACGTAAACATTGGCATTTTTAAAATAAGCATATAAAGATGTTAAAAATAAAATTATTTTGAGTCCAAATGTAATTTTTTTAATTTAGGCATTTAGATGCAAGGTCTCAGTAGCCGCCTAAACAAAACTGTTACCGTTCAGATTCCTCCATGTTTATGATGGACTTCATCACTAAAACTATTCTAGATCAGCAATTTTACGCAGCATTACGCTACACAAGTTCTTACTCATCTTGCAGTCACTGTGTGTCCTAAAGCTTATCTCCTAATCTTTGAAGCCTTAATTAAGATCTTGATGAGGGCTGAGGGAAGTTTAGGTGACGTATCTTGACAGAAACTACTGGAATATTTAGGTGACTATTGAGTCGTTAACTATTTAGCTTCGTAGCTCCAGTCCTGTAGAGGCAAAATCTGGACTCCAAAACGTGTTTTGGCTGACCAATTACATATTAGCTAAGTGGAAAATTGTGCAATTATGATTTTCTGAGTGGATCGTTGCCTTAACATATTGTAAGTAAAGTAAAATACATTCAATTCTTACAGTTCTCTCTGTATTTTACTTGTTAATAATTACCTTTATATGTAATTACACTGAAACAATACATTTAAATACGGCTTTACCCCAATTTAACTATGTGTTGTAAATAAGTAAGCTTTAATTAACCTCTCAAACTACACTCTTTACTATATGCTCTAAACTATAACTTCATGAAAGTGGCCTTCATGATTTGGGGAAGCCCAAGCCTAGACGATGTCAATTTCATGAGCGGTGAACAGTCACCAATTCATAGGCCAACCGCAGAGTGACTGAGCAGAATATCACGCTCTATGAACCAGCATAAATCACAAGGGGGGTGGGGGTTGGGTCATTTAGTCTTGAAGCTGTGGCTCCACTGTTCTCCAATACAGCTCAGCTTTAATGGAGAGCTGCTCCTTCACCAGAAAGAGAAGCTAAAGTAGTTTCACATAAACACGTCTTTCACAGTCCACGCTCCCGTACACAGGGGCCATTCTGCTTTAAAGAGTGGGGGGTCAGGGGGCACATTAACACAGCCAGCTGAAAGAAGAGTGGTCAATGGGCTCCCAATGAGGTCAGCCGACATGTGGAAGAACATGTAACTAAGAGCTCACTAGCAGTTCAAAAGTTTGAATTTTAATTGTTATTGTACTACAAGATCTGTATTTTAAAAAAATTCTTAAAAATGTATTATTACTCTGGAGCGCTAATGCATGAACTTCAATTCAGCGTCCAAACATGCCTGCTCCAGTTTCAAAGAAGTCATTTTTACTAGAATTAACAGGGCCATGATGGCGATACCCAGCATTCCCATGCTAACCGTGCTAGCCTGACACTGAAACCAGAGGACAGTTTTGTTGCACCTTCATCTCCAACACTTTACCCAAAACACTGACATGACAAAAACATCCTGACCAGAGAGCTGCTTATTCATCAACAATGAAAATGCCATATCTGAACATCTACATCAGGCTTCAGCGCTTCCTGTCCTGACCCAACAGATTTTAACGAGCCTGTCACTCTCAATTATATCAATAACGCACTAATTGACCATTTATATTACTAATGTACTCCATAAGTGATGCCCACTTATGACCTGTGTGTTATTTTATGTACTGAAAATGGTAATCATTCATAATATTAAAACTCCCTTTGTCCTGAAGATGCAGTTGCTGTTACTCTACCTTTAAGACAAACATATGCAAATGTTCTAATTGGTTGTCATGTATTGTGCTTTATTCAAGAGCACTCCAGGCTGAAATATTTATTTTCAAAGTAGTAAGTTATGGCTAAACTCCTGCAGCTCAAATATATGGTGTATATATAAATTCACTGGTTTCTGAGAATTTAACATATCCATCATCATCTGATTTTGCAAATTTTAATTGACTGTCAAATTTGAAATTTGAGTGATCATAATTTAGTATGACCAATTCAAGGAACCATTTACCTGTTTGACCTGTTATCTAAGTAGCTAATGCTAATATTGTTAGCGTTTATGTTTACTGATTGAATATTTATTTATCCAAGTAGTTAATGCTAATGTTGAATAATGTAAATGTTGAATAAGGTTGTAGGTCCAGGGGTGCACTGGCGTAGGGATTTATAGTGGACTGAGATGCTGGGGCTGTCAAACCGCTGCTCAAGCGATCACTCAGGTTTGTTGATGGTGAGCAGAGGGATGCCATTGGGAAGCTCCCATGCCTGTTTACCTTCTGGCTCTCTCCTTTTAGGTAGGCTGTTCTAGATAGTTCTGCCGGAGTCAATAGCCACAATAGCCACACTCTGATATGTCTCATAATCCTTGTGCTCTATAAATCCAAACAGAACTAATTCAAATTTTTGTCTCTTTCCGAGTGAGTGATTGCCCACTGGTCCAGTCCAAGGTTGATGGAAGGCTGATTACTATTCTCTGCATGATGCTTCCCTGGATCAGATGCCCACCAACGACCAACTACTGTGGCCTGCTCCAGATACCCTAATCTACTGCCCACATTGGAGTTCAAATGGACTTTCTGACCGTTATCATTGTTACCACTATCATCATTCCTGTCCCACTACTGTCACCATATCAGTTCACCTGAACATTACAACAACATCACATGATTATGATTTATCACAAACTTAGAATTAGCAGACCAGAGGAGGATGGGTCCCCCATGTGAATCTGGTTCCTCCAAAGGTTTCTTCCTCCAGCTCTGAGGGAGTTTTTCCTTGCCACTGTCGCCGTTGGCTTGCTCACCGGGGATTAGGGATTAATGATTTGATGTCTGTTATTACTAACCCTGTAAAGCTGCTTTGTGACATCAGTTGTAAAAAGCTCTTTATAAATAAAATTTGATTGATTGATAGATAGATAATGTTGGCATACACGTTCAAAATAAATAGCTAATGGCAATTTTGTTAGCAACAAGTGTAACATTAATGCTTTTAGCCTATATGTTTACAAAAAGAGTGTTAATTCCTTATCTAGATAGCTAACCCTAATGTATATGTTTACAAAATAAGTGTTTATTAGTTTTCTGGATAGCTAATGCTGATGTTTTATTTTGCCTATGTGTTTTAGAGAAAAAGTGTTTATTAGTTATGTTAGCTAAAATTAATGATGTTAATACATATGTTTACAGAATGAGCATTTATTAGTTATCTAGTTAGCCAATGCTAATGTTAGCACACATGAATACAGAATGACTGAGAAAATGCCAAGAAAGCTGGCATCTAAGCAAGAGGTGCCTACTGTGAAGAATGTAAAATATAAACATATTCTGATCTGTTTACTTGTTTGTTTACTAAATAATTACAGATGTGTTTCATAGTTTGGATGACTTTAGTATTAATCTACAATGCAGACATTTTTTAAATAATGAAAAACACTGAATGTCCAGATGATGTCCAAACTTTTGACGAGCAGTGTATGTATCAGCAAGTTGCCAATGCACAGCCCTAATTACAAACCAAAATAACTGTGGCCTAAATAATTCTGGTACTGTATCTAGGTTGCCAATGCTAATGTTTTAGCCTATATGTTTACAAAATGAGTGCCTAGATAGCTAATTCTAATGTTTTTAGCCTATATGTTTAAAAAAGAAGTGTTTATTAGTTATCTAGGTAGCTAATGCTAATGTTGTTAGCATATTTGCGTACAGAATGAGTGTTTATTAGTTATCTATGTAGCTAATGCTAATGTTTTTAGCCTATATGTTTTAAAAAGGAAGTGTTTATTAGTTATCTGGGTAGTTTACGGTAATGTTTTACTCTTTGTGTATAAAACGTGTGTTTATTATCTACGTAGTTAACACTAATGTTGTTAGCACATAAGCCTACAGAATGAGTGTTTATTAGTTATCTCGATAGCTAATGTTGTTAGCAAATATCTTTACATAATGACTGTTTATTAGTAATCTGTTATGGGTTAATGGGTTCAGGTTATTCTGCACACCTCAGCTAATATCAGCAGAAGGTTTCTGATCTGAGATATCAGCTGATATGAGAAGCTAGTGTGTGAAGAGAGAACATGTCAATTAGACCGTAGAGACAGAATGAGAGCGTTAAACCGTATTAGAGCTAAAGTGTGCCGGTCGTGACCCTGAGGTGGACTGGTGCTGGTTTAATGGGATAAATCCAGGTCCACCTCTGCACAGAACCACCATGACCCTTTAAACAACACAGCTGCAGGTTTTTCAAAACAACTACACTTTCTATAAGGTTACAGATGTGTGCAAAAGTCTGTGCACCCCTGGTTACACTGCATGCTTTGTTGATTTTCCAAGTGAAAAGATTAGGGATGCACTGATTTTTCGGGTCCGATACAATTAACTGATTGTGACTGATACGTTATATAAACTAATTCAATGTAAATAATGTAATTAACAAGCTCAATACAAGCCAAAAATAGGACACAAAACCATCATTTCAATCAAGATTCAATAACAATAATGTAGTTATAAATTAAAATTATTTCCTAGTAAGTAATGTTTTACAGTTTTTGGAAATTTCCATGCCAGCTGGCATCAGTTCCACAGGAGTGGGTTGTTTGCTGACTTCTGCATCTGGCAGGGTTGCCAGATAACACAACACACATTCCACAAACTAAGAAACACACTTTTGAATTTGCATCATTATGAAATCAGGAGATTAATCATGAAACCTCTCAGAACGGAGTGGGTGTGGCTTATGCTTATACACTCAATTTATTGATATAAATACTAAGCGTATTAAGTTTGGGTAGCACAGCAGGCATAGTGGCGGACATTTATTTGAAGCAAACATGAGTAGTTTACATTTCCAACTCGATTCATTGTTTTAATAAAAAAACAAAAAAAACTAAAATGGCAAAACATCACTACAGTCCTGCTCTGCACTGCTCAGTTCTAACCCACGTCTCAGCGACTTAGTGCATCGGCACTTTTCTAATTAAGTGCGTGAGAAATCTGGGATGAGGCAGATTCACGTGTTCCATTACTCAAATGAAGGAGGCAGAGCACTTATCTCCACAGCATTATACACTACAGCAAAGTGAGTCTCTGGCAGCTCACACATATATCCATCACAAAGACGTACTGATAAACCAGTCACAACTGGGCAAGTAAACTGTGGATAAACCCAATCTACCTTTAAGTAAACTGAATCTGTGAGGTTACCACTGCTTAACAAACGCTACAACTTAATCGTCACCTAAATAGCCCAGTTGTTGTAAAAATGCATCAAAACTTCTCATAAAAATACTCTCGGCTCCTTCAAACCTTAACAAAGGTCTCACAGACTAGTCAGTGTGGTTTAGGACATGGTATGACTTCCTGTAAGTTTTAAAAAACACAGATCAAGTCTTCAAACAACCCTGCTGCTGTCTGAAGTAACGGTTTATTAATTTCATAGCAGCAGGGCTAATAGAAGACTGATCCTGGATCAGATTCCTCACTATTTAGGACACTCCTCATCACAAAGTGATTCTGCCATAAAAACTTGGAAGACGATATTACTGGAGAGGTTAATTATTAGGGTCACTGTCGTCTGCAGCATTCAGTCTAGAGCAGACAGTGCCAGACAGATGGACGGCAGAGGCGAAACCACCCCCCTGGGCAACAGGACAGGGACCAACCTGGTGGTGGTGGGGAGGAAGGAGGACGGTGGCGACGCGTTGGTGCCTGCGATCAATAGAGCGAAGGAAAATTGCTTCCTTTTAAAGTTGAGTAGTAACTCGTGATTGGCCAGTAGGCCGAATGAATGAGTTATGTAGTACCGGCTTAAGCAAACGCTGATGAGCACCAGGCATTAAGTTTTTATTGCAGAACTTTCACTTCAGCTTTCTGATTTCTAGCTATGTACTTCCCACTTTGAGTCAGTTGCCCAAGATGGCTGAAGCAGCATTCAGCTACACAAGTTTGTTATTTTTTTATAGCTCACAGTAAGTCATACTGTGTCCTAAACCACATCCACTAGTCTAAGAGATATTCATTAAGAGCTAGATGTAGTTTGAGAGATGTTTTGGTGGAAAGTACTTGACTATTTAGGTGACTATTGTGGTCTAGTGTTTGTTAGCAACATTAGCCTCGCGGCTCAGTTTTAAATGTAGAAGTTCAAACTGCAAACAAGAAAATTATGTAAGTAATATACATTATTCTTGATGTGTTGCAATCACAAAGAGATAATCACAAAATAATATAATGTTCTTAACTTCAGGTTAAATTGAGGCATGATCACAAAATAAGTAACACTGATATTCATTAAGGGAAGCTAGCATACTCTACCATTTTATGCAAATATTAATGCAGTTATAATATGAAAAACTAGTCCATCAGGTGAAGTTGAGGCCGTGTTGGTGGGTTGTCATTTCAATTAAAAGAACTCAATACAATTTACCATTTACAATCAGGGACAAAATCCATACACTTGAATATTATGATTTTTGATAGTGTATCAATTCTCAAAAACATTATTAATTGATAATAAAGAGTTTACATGTAAAGACTGGTGGTAGGCAGTGGATCGTTTTGTGTTGTGTTCACACCCTGACCACTACTGTAGATGACATTGTTGTAATTTATCTTCAGCCATGACTCTTCCACTCCAATGGAAACAAGTAGTGTAAGTGACAATTTTTTCGTAAAATGTATACAGTATAATGAACTGCATTATACAGTACCAGTCAAAAGTTTGGACACACCTTCACATTCAATGTTTTTATTTTATTTTTTTCCCTACATTGTAAATAAACACGGAAGTCATCCAGACTCTGAGTGAACACATAATGAATCATGTAGTAAACTTAAAAGTGTTAAACAAACCAAAACATGTTTTAGATTTTACTTCAAAGTAGACACACAACTGATGTCTCAAACACATTAAGAGGCAAGAAATGCAAGTCATGAGCTCTTGACAAGACACAGCTGTTAACTGAAAGCCATTCCAGGTGACTACCTCATAAAGCTGACTGAGAAAATGCCAAGAAAGCTGCATCTAAGCCAGAGGTGTCTACTGTGAAGAATGTAAAATATAAACATATTCTGGTTTGTTTACTTGTTTGTTTACTAAATAATTACAGATGTGTTTACTCATAGTTTAGACTTTAGTATTAATCTACAATGCAAAACATTTTTAAATCATAAAAAAAACAAAACACTGAATGTCCTGAAAGTGTGTCCAAACTTTTGACTGGTGCTGTATGTATCATATTTGCAAGTCTGCCAATGCTCAGCACCAATCACAAACCAAAATAGCTCTGGCCTAAATAATTCTAACATGCACACAAACCTGACCCTGAACCATATGGTTCTAACCGTCTGTGCTACACGGGTCCGATCTGCACGTCCATCTGTGCTAATCCAGTCGGCTTAAACTGCTGGAAGATATTCAAAGGTAAACAATCATCTGTGTTAATCTGAATCTGCCCAACCTGCTTAGTACACATGGTAAATAACATCACCGGGGCTGGGCACAGGACTGTACAGGTACTGATGCTGTAGCATTAAACGTCTACAGCATTAAAATTCCTTAAAATAAAAAAGTTTTACCCAAGGAAGCACTTCTGTATGAAAAATCTCTACAGAACTTACAGCTTTTGCTGTGCTGGCTGTTCTCAGTGAGTCAAGTGTCTCTCGTCCTCCCTCCCTCGCTCTCTCCTCAGATTAGAGGGCCTGCGGTGGAGTGGTGCATTCTTTATGGGTAGAGAGCGAGATAAGTGATGAAAAAATGGCATTCCGCACATTGCAGGGCAGGTAATCATTAATACGAGTGGCCAGGCAATCTGCGCCAGGTCACTGAGAGCAGCAGACCAGAAGAACTTCAGGAGCCAGCCTGGCAGATTCATAACAGCCTGTACAGCAGTTTCTACTGGCAGTACCAACATCTGCATTAAATTAGAATTATTAAACGGGTCAGAACAATCATGTCCGATAACCCGTTAACAACAGATTGTGGCCGACACCTATAAACACACTGATCACACATGTAAACTATGCATCCATCATTCCATCATTCCTTTAATCCTGGTCAGAGTCACAGTGAGTCCAAGTGAGTGGCACCAATCCATCACTGGGCACACAAACTAACAAGAGAATTTAGTGTACCCAATTCACCTGACCTCCATGACTAAAATACCGAAGACTCCGGAGGAAACCCCCGCAGACACGGGAAGAACACGGAAACTCCACTGAGATGGGGACTCGGACCACATCCGGCCCAAATACCTAACATTTTTATTTCGGGCCAAAACTGGCCCAACAGTAGCCAGCCATCAGTAAAGTTAAGCAGCACATGTGGGCCAAAACTGGGCCATCACTCAATTGCAATCAGGCTGCACATTTAAGATGTCAACATCACTGCTTTGTGAAATGCTTCCCAGCTCCCAGTTTAAACTCTTAGTCATAAATGAAGGTCAGTAAGGTCAGACTTTACAACAACCACAAACAAGCCCCTAAAAACTCATTATCGTAGACGTGGTGCCCTCAGGCCACCGGGATGGAGTCCCTGATTGGCACGTTGAGATTTTCAAAGAGAAGTGGGTGGCACAAAAGGATTGAAAGCTCATCAGTGTTAACAAATCCCCGAGGGCTGATCTGGACAATGTCGTAGCCTGCCCGACAGTGCCCACCGCCACAAACACGATCCCTGCCAAGGCCGTCCTGTTACACAACACAGCAAGCCTCCTGTGATAAAAGGTGAAAATTCATTTCAATTGCAAATCCACCGCGAGAGGACTAATGGAAGGTACATTAGCTTTCAGAGTGAAAAAGAAAGAAGTCAGACTTCAGGAACTGTGTGTGCTGTGTGAACAGAAAAGTGAAACAATAAAGCTTGTGGAAAAACAGTGAAATGCTTTAACCTCGTGTTACTGGGCATTATTTTCTGTTTGTATACAAAGTACAGATCCTTACCCCTCAATAACGCTGCCATGACACCAACATCCAGGAGTTTAAACAACACAAAATCATCCAGTGTGCTATCAATCAGTACATGTAAACTGTTCATCCATCCATCCGTTATCTTCCACTTAGTCCTGGCCAGGGTCATGAGAATCCTACCCCTTCACTGGGCACATGGCAGGGCAGCTAAACCTAGCACAGGGCATCGCTGTGCTGGGTTTAGATCCTGTGCTGTGACAATTTATTTATTTTAGCTTTAAGTTATTTTTATTTTAACCCAATTTCCCCCCCAATGTAGTGGAAGCCAATCAACCCACCCATCCGCTGTGACTCTCCTAATCACTTGCAACGTCCCAGAATCTAGGAGTGTGAAGACTAGCACAGACCTTCTCTGGCTCCGCCTCTTTTTGTACTGCTACCGATACATCGTCACTGGGTGGCCAAACGATCTCAGAGGAAAGCGCAGGATCACCAGCTCTGATGGATCGGCTGGCAGACGCCTGAGCCAGCGGGCACTGCATGGTAGTAGTACAGCCAATTTTACTCTCTCGAGCAGGCAATGTGACTGAGATTCAAACTCACAATCCTTTGATTATACCGTCAGCGTCCACTGAGCCACTCACTGGGACAATTTAGAGTACCCAATTCACCTGACCTCCATGTTTTCAGACTGTGGAAGGAAACCAGAGACTCTGGAAACTACATGGAGAACATGGAAACTCCACCCAGAAAGGGACTTGAACCCAAAACCTCAGTGCTGAGATGAACATGCTAACCACCGTGCCAACATGCCAACCATAAACTGTTCATTAAAAAGTAATACTGTGAATACATTTACCACAATATCATGTTCTGTGATTGTGTCAATTCTCAAAAAAATTAATTACTTCAGCCATTAGACTCTTCCATAAGAAACAAGACACATAAGGATGCAGCACTGACGGTTTTACTAAAACTGGATTTTAGTTGCTTACAGTGTCCGTGTATCATGATATGTATCACCAGGTTCTTGCCAATACACAGTGGAGGCAAATCTTAAGAAAATGCAATCAAAACTATGATTTTTGTTACCAGGATTAACCATTATTAGTTCTGACTGATCAAAATTTGATATTTAGCATATTTCTGATTATTGGAATTGGCACTTGAATTCTGTAAAAACATTTGTTCAGATGTTTATATTATCTATGCAGAAATCTGATGCAAACATGATAAAAACAACACACTAGTCTGCCACCCCGCCAACTGTCCTGCCAACGGCACTAGCTGATTGGTGGGAAAGTCCAGTAAATCCAGTCAAACATGCTTTTCAGCATTTCTGCGACTGTTTAAAGCTCAAAACATTATTTTTTATAATAATATTATATAAAACTTGTACATTTTCACACTACAAATATCACATTTATGGTAAATGAATACAAGACCCTATTATCAATTATTAGTCATTGGTATCAGTTATTAATGACTAATAATCAGTATCACCTGTCCTGAATTAATCATATCGATGGGACTTTTTGGTTCAATGTTTCCAGTTAAGATGCTGTTCTGATGATATCCATTACTCAGAACTGCACATTCGCTATATTGATAACAACACTATCACCACTGCCCTGAGAATTACCTGAAATGGACCGGGTCGAGTCTCTGCCTCCGCTCCCAGCACCTGCTACATCTGATCCTGGCCAAGGCTTCAGAGCAGCTGCTGGAAAAGTCCCTGGGAAACTTCCTGATGTAGACCAGCGTCTCTGGTTACTCTTATCTCCTCTTTCTGTTAGTCTTTGTGAAGAATAAGTACCGTTCTGCACTCTGGTGTGGCTGGACCTGTTCACCTTGTTCAGTCACAAACCCCGAGGATGCAGGATTGGCGGTGGACTGATCTGAACGCTGTTTACACAGCAGAGTCCTGCGGTATGGAAAAGGGTTAATGATCTAAGCTTTGGGTGATTGTAATCCAATTTGTGATACTTTAGGCCACCAATTTAAAGAGATACTTCGGTGTGTTTCAGTGGATTCTCTATTTACATCATTGGGTGACTAAACAACAACTTAACCCATAAGTACCCATGGTCACGTGTGTCACAAATACATAAAAGGTCTTAAATGTTTACATCAGTGAGTTGAGATTGACATTTCCTGGTCAAGTCACATGACCGGCACCTTACCAATATAATTAAATATGTAGTAGATGTCACTTTGGGATGTATATTATATATAACGTTTCATAAGCAGGATGATGGACATTTAAAGTGTCTGTTGCACAGGTGTACCCATGGGTTCTAATGGGTAAAAATTACATACCTATAATACAGACCCGTGGAGCAGTTGAAAGCGAGTGGACAAATCTGGAAATTCATTGGAATTTCCTACAGCTCAAATCACTTAAATTATGTTCATTTGTGGGCCCGGAGTGGTCACTATGATCTAAGGATTGCAAGTTAGAATCCCGATAATGCTGCTTGCCATCGACAGACAGGGCATCGAGAGAGCAGAATTGGCCGTGCTCTCTCTTCAGGTGGGCAAGATGGCACGCTCTCCCTAACACTATAAACAAGATCATCTGACTCGGGCATCTGCAGGGCGAACCATCAGAACTGGGGATTTGCGTTTTCCTCCGAGCGCGCTAGGTGCCTAGCAGCGATGTACTGCCAGCAGTTCGGAAAAAAAGGGGCTGGACGTAATTGGTATCGGAGGAAGCCTGTGGTCGTCTGCCCCCTCAGATGAGAGTCAGGGACATTGCAAGTGAGAGTGATAGAGAGAGTTGATAAAAGGGGCGGGGTTAATTGGCCACTAAAAATATATTGGGGGAAAATCAGGGGTAAAAATCTAAAAATACAAATAAAAAATTATGTTCATTTACTGTAGGCTGTGAGTAAAAGTTCTTTCTCTTATTTTTTCACACTACAAACTTAAGTTTCAATGAATATTGGTTATCAGTGCCTTGGATTACTAATAATCATTCTTACAGGCCCTGAAACACACATTTCTGTTGACCCCCACATCTGCAATGCTAACTTTATTTGCTCACAAAATGTAATAATGAACCCACACCAGTTTTATGTATAATATTGATATTAAAAACAGCGGTAAATCAGACAAAAATACATTTTATCTGGACCTCTTTGACTTTAATGTGCTGTTAGACGCAAAGCTTTTGGAGCAAAATCTTGAACGTGACCAGAAAAACAATACAGCTTGTTACAGTTGTAACAACTCTGAATAAAACAGCTTTTAGTGGCATTTCCATCATCATTAACGTGTTAATTTTAAATCAGGCTACTCTGTATGACTGTGTTTATATTCATATGTAAACTGATGGTGCAGGTAAGTGAGTTTGGTGAAGTCTTGGAAAGCCTTTTTGTTCCTTGTAGTTTCTGAACAATGAGTTCCGTCTCTCGCAGCCAACCAAGCAGACCAGCACGTTTGCTAGAGGATCAAATTACATAACCCTGGCAGGAGACACTCGAATCTAAAAGGAGAAGCAAACAGAAAGAGAGTCTTGTTCTCTGTGAAGCAGAACGAGGGTCAAAAGGAGCTCGGCCTCCTTTTGTCTCCATGGGACGACCAGGCTAACGGCTCTGGGTGCCAAGAAAGGCCATTCACACCTCTGGAATGCCTTTAGTGTCCTGCGCTATCAGATCAGTCCTGGCAATACTTAGAAAGTCCTGGTCTACAGCCTCCAGAAGCCACCAGGGTGAGCTTCAATCAAAACCACTACAGTAATGAGTCATCGCTACTGTACTGTATACCGTTCCTTCCCTGCAGGCACCATCATATGCAGATATTCAGCCTATACAGGGCTGCTACGCTCACAGCTGGGATCAGTTTCATTTGCATTTTTTTCTGATAATAAAACGAATACAAAAACAGAGCAACCTGACACGAAAGCACTTGCAGTTACGAAACAAATCAGAGCTAACCGCCGACCTCTGAGGTTTCTGTTATTGCATAAGGGTGGAGAAAAAAATACTTACAAGATGTAGTTCCAGATGACTTTCAGACTGTTCTGCCAATGAGCTCTACAACAGGTTTGCACGGAAGATGTCATTCAGGAAGTTCCTCAGTTTCCAAAATACTGACAAGACCGGTGATCATCACAACCATCAAGAACTTCAATAATAATAATAATAAGAGACAATAAGCTATAAGCTGGCGCTCACACCTGTACCCAGGCCTGGGGTATGTATGTTTGGGGGGAGAAGGCAAGTCAAAACCCGTTGCCTTTAGAGATGACAGGATATGAATATTTAATATCACATTATATATTTAATATATAAGATTTAATACAATATCATATAGTCGCCAAAAATCAGTATTATCACTGTGTTATTGAAATGAGATTAAAAGTAATAAAATACTGATAAAATGTAAAATTAGTAATAAATACATAAATAAAATTAGCAGCACTATGCACTGCTATTTGCATTGAAATGTAAAAATACAGTCAATGCCATGTGATATACAAACCATATCAAAATGTATTTATATAGCACTTTTTCCAACAGACGTTGTCACAAAGCAGCTTTACATAATTAGTATCAGACAATTTGATTCTAAGCCCAATTTAAACCATATAAAATGTGCAATAACAGTAAAAGTGTACATAAATGAACACTTAAAGGACTTCTTCCTAACAGTGTTGCACTGTACAGTACACCATGAAAGCCAAAAAAGGAAGTCAGTGTGCTGGAGCTGCATCGCTAAAAGTTGTTTAAAACTCACACGTAACTTAAAATTAACATGCTTTAGAGATTCCAAAGTTTAATGGAGGCAGCCGTGGCCTGGTGGTAAGGGACCTGGAACGACTGGAAAGGCATTCAATCACCTGGCAGGACATGACTAAAGTGCTTTTAAGCAAGGCACCAAACCCCCAATTGCTCCCCGGGTGTCTCTGAAACACGACGTTTACTCTCATCACTGCATTCTGCCATGTTTCTCCTGACACAAACAATCCCACATCTGGGGCTCTACCTCTGTTGCTATCTTTGGTTGACACTGTATAGTTTTTCAAAATGAGGTAACTGAACAGTTTTAATGATAATTTAAAATTAAAACAGCAACACTGCCTGTTATTAATTTTATGACTGTTCACCATGAAACTGGTAACCATGTCATCTCTAGTTGCCTTACCTGTCTTGACTGAAGACATATTCTCTTTCCAAGCCAGACTCATGTCCTAAACTAAGACCCTACAG
>BRDA01008221.1:0-15419 GCA_036984385.1 Crenuchus spilurus | reverse complement strand
AGAGAAACAATGATGCCAAGCACCAGCCTCCTTTTAAAGTGTCCAGTGGTGTCATTCTTACTTAATCATGACAGATTCATCTCCAGCCCTGTCCTAATCAACACCCACACCTGTGTTAATGGAGCAATCACTGAAACAATGTTAGCTAATCCTTTTAACGCCATAGACACAGGTTGAGGTAGCCTAGCCAGGGCAAAAACTGCTGTGAGCAAAAACTCTCTCATATCCATCTACAGGAGTAATAATATTTTTTAATGTCCGGGAAATTCAGCAAGTTCTCTCCTCAGCTCTAGCGTTACTCCAGCCATGAACCAAGAACCTGCAACAAAAAGTTCAATTCGCAAACTTTGCGAATTGAACTTTTTGTTGCAGGTTCTTGGTCAGTGGTGGCGCCATATTTTGCACTGTGTGCAGTGGTCAGGTTATTTTTCTACATTTCTCGCTCAAATTTAATTCATATTTTTGTCATTCCCATCAAGAATTTGTCCCCATTCGTCGCATGCCTTAGTACAAACCGGATTCCAAAAAAGTTGGGACACTAAACAAATTGTGAATAAAAACTGAATGCATAGTGTCCCAACTTTTTTGGAATCCGGTTTGTATTTACATATTTAAGCGATACATTTGAGTGTTAAGCATTTATGGACATCAGATAATAGAAATAATATTGCATAGATACCCAAACTCATTGTAGAAACTTTTGCTGTGTGAAGTTGAATTGTTGGGACCTCGTCCATCCCCAAAAGGGGGCGCTGTTGGTTCATATATGGGGTGTTCTTAAACCTGAGAGAAATTCAATTTATTCACAGATTTTAAATGGAAGCTGTTTTTAGAACATCCCATAGATTTTCTTTTAGAATTGCATATGGTTTTTCCTAGGAGTGGAGGTTGTAAATTCCTTGACTCTCAGATTGAGAACACATGTTAACTGTGTGATTTAGTGAAATAAAGGAGTTGAGTCATAAATCCTTTCTGGTTCCACCAGATGTCTTCACAGATGTCATCTTTATGGCCCTTTGAACTATAGCCCATTGTTTGATGTTATCAAAGCAACAGTTTCTGGGGGTGTTCTGTGGTTCTGTTGCTGACTTGCTTATAAAAAGGACTTCTCAGATTGGTTGAAACAAGCCTTATCTCGTGGAGAATGTTGGGGGTTCTATCTTCCTAGGAAAATCTGCCCCCCCTTTTTTTAGCTTTTGTGTCTGTGTGAAGGAAGGCTCCTTGAATGGGTTTTGGGACCACTTAACATGTGGAGCTTTGGGGTCAGATCAAAGGTAGCCCAGCAGATTCCCTGGTGTGAAGTGGGAGAGCATTAAGAATACTTGATTCCCCAATAGTTTATCAAATAATTTCTTCACTGCCTTCACTACACTTGCCTGTTGCTATAGTATATGCACACTGCTTGTAAAAACAGCATACGAAAATGGTGAATCTTCAACTAATCTAAACTACCACCTAGGGTGGTGCCAGGGCGGTTCTATGCAAATTTTCTTATTGTGACGCTATAATAAGGAAGCCATCAAATAACTTGTAAAAGTATATGATTCCTGACACCAAAATCTTTCAACTGACACAGAAAATGGATGGATTTCACACTTGGGGTGTTTATAAGAGCAGTAGAGACCCTAGTGGAAAAATAAAAACATGCAAAAATATGTCCCCTTTTAATATTATTATGAACTGTAGATCGAGAAATATGCAAATTGTTTCCAATCTTTCTTTGAGGTAGTTTTTAAGAATTTTAAAAATATTTTCATTTATTGGTTGACAAACTGCAGATCCTCTGCCCAACTTGTTTCTCAAAAAATTTGTGGGTACTGTTTTATAACAGTCATTTAGTTTTTTTTAACCTCATATCAGGCCCTCAATTGCTCTGTCCTAATTACAGACCTTAAATGCATAATTGGATGTATATTGATAAATGAAATAAGGTTGACTTGACAAAACATTAAATATATTGGGTTCATACTGTCTGCAATTACAAGAAATTCAACATAATTGTAAGAAACACTGAGTTTTTTAAAAATTTTCTTCTCTATATTTATTGCATTTTCTGATTTGGGGCTGTATGTTTAGTTGTAAGCACATTTGTTACCACAGTAACAGACAGACATCACATGCTAGTGGTTAAACCTTTGGAATTTAATTTCACTTTTTACATTCTCTCAGGCTTGGTGAATAACACGTTGTACCAATGTTATACCAACACTGCAAGAACATAGTCAGAACGTTGTCACAATAACTACACTGATGTACAAGATGTAACTGTTGATATAATACTAGAACTATTAGTTTACTACTTACTATTTATGACTTACTATTGTTTACACATTTGGCAAATTATTACAACCCCAGATCACTTTCACCACAGACAGTGTTATGCCTTTTCTAAAGTCATTTGTTAGACTATTTATTTTGTTCTGTACTGCCACCTTGTGGTTGTTTTAGTACATATGCTGCAGTAAAGCAAAGAGGTGCCAGAAATGCAAAAACTCTGAACATAGTTAGCAAGTCTCAATGTGCTCCTACATTTTCTTGTTATACTGAACCTTGGAGACTATTTGTCTTTGAGTAACTGTCTGTAATCTCATATACATTATCAGTAAGCAGTATTGTGACAGATATGGAGTTATATAATCCATATTTTATAGTTAATCTCAATATATTGGGAAATGTTAGCCATGTTAGCTAGATTTGTTTATTTAAGTGTAATAGAACTAGACACGAGTCTAATGTACACAGGCCTGGACTGGCCATCGGGAATATCGGGAGTTTTCCTGGTGGGCTGGGGTACTTTGGGGCCAGTCCGGTGTTCTGTCGAGTTATGCTACCTTGTCAAACCGTGCTACCCTAGTGTGTATTTAACTGTAAAAATACAAAAGAATCACCATATTAGAGCACGTTCCCAGTAGAAGTGTATGTATTATATTTGGATAGAATAAATCACTGTATCATGATAAAGTTATGCCAATGAGAGGTCATTACAAACTGCTTTTTTTAAACTAATTATATTTATTAGTATTCATTTCCATTTACACTTCTGTGCAATGACAGTGTGTCCAGGCTGTTTAATGCACAAAAAAACAGATTTATTATTTAAAAAACACGAGAAATAATTTAAAAACACGAGAAATAATTAAAAAGTGTAGGTCTGCGCATGCGCAGTGCCTTTAGAAAGCACGTATCGATGGGTAGCACAACTCGACAGAACACCGGCCGCGAGAATGTTTGTGTGTAAAGGCAGTTAACGCTGAGGCCCTGTCGGCCCCTTTAACGTACCTCGGCTCCGCGGATATTTACAGTAGTGATGGGTCGGTCGCGTACGATCCGGCTCTAAGAGCCGGCTCTTTGAAGTGAACGACGGGAGCCGGCTCCTGAGAGTGAGTCGATTCTTTCTTTTTTTCTTTTTTTTGCCGCACGTGATTGGTCAAGATTTGTGGCAGCGTCTGTCTACTCTACACTGAGCGGAGCGGGGAGGGGTGTGGTTACAGACAAACGTAGTGACGCACAGTTAGCACAGAACAGGAGAGAGAGTCTCCGGCAAGAGAACTTTAGACAGACTACACGCTGGACAGGTGAGGAAACTGAGTGACAGGAAACAAAGCATAGTTTGCGCATTTTAACGTGATAGACAGTTCAAAGGCAGAATGTATATATTGCAACGTGACAATTTCATATAGTGTAGTTGCAAATTTACAAATAATATACACATTTAGAGATTGGACCTGTTCGTTTACTTGAGATGGGCCTTTGTTTTTGTTTTTCATAATTTATTTTTGTATAAATAAAGCCTTATAAATAATACATATTTGATACAATGTATGTTTTTACACTCGTAATTCATTTTACACACAGTTTAATAATATAATAAAAAATCAATTTACAATAATAATAATAGTAATAATAATAATAATAATAATAATAATAATAATAATAAATAATAATACATAAATAAAATAATAAATTGATTTAAGCAATCAAATCTAAGGAGCCACTTGTGAGCCGAAAGAGCCCGCTCTTCTTAATGAGAAGAGCCAAAAGAACCGGCTCCCTAGAAAGAGCCGGAATTCCCATCACTAATTTACAGTAGTTTGCCTGGCCTAGTAGTTATGCGGTGCCGGCCCGCGCATTCATTGGTCCCCACGACCACGCGCATGCAGCCTGCCTGAGGCCCGCCCCCGCCCATTCTCATGTAGACCGGCGTGTAGGAGCACAACATTTTTATCAGCGTTAGCCCCCTGATCTTAAAAAATGGACGAAAAGCCACACAAACATAAGAAAAGAGCAGCGGAGAAGTTAAGAAATAAGAAAATAAAAAGTCTTCATCTTGAGGCAGCCAGCTGTGTAAAATCACAGATTTATTTGCAGCTGCTAGTGCGGCCAGTCCTTCTTCAGATGTACCTTCTCATGCACTTGTTGAAGAAGCTAGCTGTGAGACAGAGCCGAGAGAGGAGGGACAGGCTGTGGAGGGAGACCTGCAGGTGGCGAGTGTAACTGCATCCATTACGCAGCAACAGGTAAATAGAAATAAAGGAAAGGTGCACAGAAAAGTGCAATGCTACAGGCTAGGCACAATTTGTATTAATTAAATTAGATCATAGCAATGAAGAACAGTTGTAGTATAGTACATTTTAGATATCATACGGATGGTCAGAATCAGTTTCACATTTTATTTATGCCTTAAAATATGACATGAAACTAAGACTGAATAGACAGTTTATTACAGGTTAATCACCAAGTACGCAAAGGCAATAGCCTAATGCAAAATTATTGACAGTTAATTCAGACCTTTGTCAGGTAAATAGTAATTACAACACAGTTATACTACTCTAGTACTCTCCCTCATCTTTTTTTATAGTCAAGACTAGTAGAGGCAGAAGTGGAGGAGAGTGACTGCAACTACTTCACTCGACCAAAGCCATCTAAGATGGAAATGTATCTCAGCTACCACCCAAAACAAAATCCAAAAAACCCTCTCCTCAAAAAAGTGTTTACCAAAAAAGATGGCACAGCAAGAAAATGGCTTACTTATAGTGAGAAGAGGGATGCTTTGTTTTGTTTTGTTTGCCAAGCATTTTGCAGTGCATCTTATTCAAGTAGTTTTTTATCTGGAATGTCAGATTGGAAACATGTTCATCAAAGAACAGAAGAGCATGAACAGAGTATAATACATTGGAATTGTGCAGAGGCTTACCTTTTAAGCGGCTCAAAGGCCAGTATAAACAACATGCTGCAAGGCAAACAGTTGACTGCACACAAAGAAAATGTAAAGAAAAGGCAACAGGTTTGGGAGAGGATTGTTGAGGTAGTGAGGTTGATAGGAAAAAGAGGTCTAAGTTATAGACATGAAGAAAATTAAGCTACATACTCCTTGGACGATGATAGCCTTGATCATGGCAATTTCCTGGAACTTAGTATTTTGCTAGGGAAGTATGACCTTATGCTTAAACGAGCATCTTAGCCATGTAATTGAGAAAAGTAATTGACAAAGTGACTGAAAAGAGCCAAGGACTCAGTAAGCTGCTGCTGTAGTGAGGTGAGATATTGATAAATACAATTATAATTCTGCTTTATTAACCATTTGCTTATATCTCTCTTCCTCTCTTATACAGGATCTGTCCAACTCTGTGGTCAACTGTTAATAGTTCTGAAATTTGTTCTTCATAAGTGAGGTAAATAGGCCTACAGTTTATTATTTTTTATTATACTGTACTATATTGTTGTTGAAATGGACTAATCCTTTAATTCTTTCCTACAGGTTCTGTTTTTGTGCTGTCTGCTTCATATTGGTTGTAATTATATTGTATGTAAGTTGTCTACAAAGTGAAAAAGCATTATTTAATTATTATGTATTTGAGTCTTACTTGTCATTGTGTGTCTCCTCCTCAGATAGTTCAGAAGAGTTCATTTGGGGAAGCCAAGTGAAGACAAGAATGGCCATGGGCATGTTGGTGATGGTCAAATTGACAAAGATGTGGAAAAGCAAGTCAATTAGCACCTACACCAAGCTAAGACTGATGAAAGCCTTGGTCTGGTCAGTAGCTACATATGGATGTGAAGCCTGGACACTGAAGAAAGAGGAAGAAAGACGTATTCATGTTTTTGAGAACAAGTGCATCAGGAAGTTGCTGAAGATCTCATGGATGAAGATGATGACCACTGAGCAAGTATATGAGATGGCTAGAACTCAAAAGGAGTTACTGATGCATGTTAAATCCCGTTACGTTACTTCGGTCATGTGATGAGGCATGCACATGACAGCATTGAAGGAAGTGTAATGACTGGACTTGTGGAGGGAGTCAGAAGACGTGGAAGATCAAGAATAACCTGGATGGATAACATCAAGACATGGACTGGATTATCAGGTGCTAGCCTGCTACAAGTGTTGCACTCTTGAACAAACTTGACTCCGTAGTCCTTTCCTTTGTTTTCTTTGCAACTTTATTTGCCTTAGTTCTATGTTGGAGTTGTGTTTTACACGACAGCACTGACGGTTTTTTTTCTCACTCTCTCTCTCAAATCACACTGAACTCCTCCTTCTAAACATGTCATCAGCAAACTATGACCCCTGGGTAATAAAAAAATTATATACTATCTCAAATATAAAAGAAAAGAATATACATTGAAAGTTAAATATATTTCCTTAAGAAAACTTAGACATACCCCAGTTATCTAAATAAATAAATAATGTATATTTAAAAATTTACTCTTAGTTCTTTTCAAGTTGCAACACCCTCCCCAACTAAAAAAAATGTGGGCAAACATTTTCTTTTTATCTCTGGACATACATAACTGACAACAGTTTAACAACAGAACATTTAGCAAATACACAGGGATGTGTCGACAAACACCACATATTACAGAATGATCGGATTGTTTTTCTTTTCATTTCTTTTTTTTTTTTTAATGTCTCTCATGGCAACAATACAAGACTAAATTTTCATAGTCCATTAGTAGTGGTGGGTGAGTGATCCATAGAAGTATTGGCGGGCCCACCAATCTTCGCAAAGGGACAAGGAAGATTCCATATACACCCAAACATATGTGTCTACATATATCATCAAGCCACAAATTCCAAACTACCGTGAGTATACCTAACAGCTCTTCTACTACTGTCTATGTAAGACACTATAGTTTCTCTCTAAACTGCTGAGGTAGTAATCTCTCACAGATCTTCCAACTGTTCCCTCCTACATTCTGTACCCTGTTATCTACCACAACATAATGAAAGATAAACTTTGTTCAGTAAAGGTTAAAGTTATACTAAGTTATTAAATCAACATTTCTTTCTATATCTATTGATGACAAAAAGGATACATCAATGATGATCTTGGAGTGGGATCTTGACTAGCTCCTTATATTCTCCCAACTTTGACTTTCAGATCTTCAGCTGCTGGAAGACTGGCTGACCTAGTTGATCATAGGTATAGACACGTCGAGGATATCTGATTCTCTTTGGCCTATTTCTCCATGTGTCAGC
Organism: Crenuchus spilurus; assembly: GCA_036984385.1. Lineage (NCBI taxonomy): Eukaryota > Metazoa > Chordata > Actinopteri > Characiformes > Crenuchidae > Crenuchus > Crenuchus spilurus. The sequence continues at coordinate 7,939 of BRDA01008221.1, read as the reverse complement.
TTCTTGCTCCTCATTTTCCAATTACGAATCAGGAATTCTGGGTCCTTCATCTATATCATGACTCTCCTCCTCTTGTTCATCTTCAGGGTGTTCTTCCAGCTTGACTGTCCTCTCAGGCTCCACCATGGTTATTTCTCTCCCTGGACAGAACTCCTTGGCTTCCACGTTAAGAGGTGCATCAGCACATTGCATCCCAGTCCACAGCTGATACTCGTCTTCACTGGAACTGTCTGACTCCGTAAGGAAAGTATCATGTTTGACTTTGTGATTCATTCTTGCTGTCTGTCTTAGTTGGCTTTTGCTCTGTTGACTATGTTTCAGATTGAGTTCCTGAGTCTCAGGGTCTTGCACCAAGTAAGGGCATGGAAGAAGTAGATTTCGATGTAATACACAACTCCTTCCTGCTCCTTGCAATGGTTCAACCACATAGACGGGACTATCTGGCCTCTTTCTTCCCCTGACCACATGAATCACATCTTCCCAGTGGTTACACAGTTTCCTGGTACCTCCTCTGGGTGTGAGGTTTCTTACTAAGACATGGTCACCTGGTTCAAGAGAAGAACTCCATATACGCTGGTTGTAATTATTTTGTCCTCTTCTTGCACTTTTTCTCATATTCTGCTTTGCAATGGCATATGCGTCTTGCATAACCTCTCTCCACTTTTCTGCATAATCAGTATGAGATTGTTTTTGTTGTTTTTCTGTACTTGGAAACACAAGATCAATGGGCAAGGTTGGTTCACGACCAAAAAGAAGGAAGTAGGGAGAAAATCCTGTTGCCTCATGCACAGTTGAATTATAGGCATGGACTACCTTATTCAGGTGCTCTTTCCATCTGGACTTCTGTGACTCTTCTAGGGTGCGCAACATACCCAGGAGAGTCCTATTGAAGCGTTCGGCAGGGTTAGCTTGAGGGTGGTACACGGAAGTGCGTGAATGGTGGATACCACAGTAGTCTTGCAGCTTGTGAAAGAGTACATTCTCAAACTCTTTTCCCTGGTCATGGTGTATTCTGGATGGGAAACTGAAATGCTAAATGAAGTCATCGAAGAGCTTCCTGGCTGCAGTTTTCCCCGACTTGTCTTTTGTTGCGTATGCTTATGCAAACTTCGTGAAGTGGTCTATGTCCACAAGGATATACTCCTCACCTCCCTTACATTTGTCCACATGCAGATAGTCAATGGAGATCATCTCGATTGGTGCAGAGGTTTCTATGCTCTGAATGGGTGTTCTGGTTACTCTGTTTGGTTTCTTTCTTTTTATGCAACGACACTCTTGAGTGACATAATGCTCTATGTCCTGCCTCATTTTAGGCCAGTAGAAGCGTTCTCTTGCCAGAGCCACCATTTGATCTGCCCCTAGATGTCCCATCTCCTCATGTAGATGTTTGTAGACGATGGGCTTCAGTGATTCGGGAACAACTAACTGCTTTCGTGTTGTTGTCTCCCTCTTAAGAATCCCATCTTGATCTATGTGCAGACGAGGCCACTCTCTGAGAAACACTCTGACCACTTCAGTCTCTGCCAACTTGTCTTTGTATTTAAAGTGATCAAAGGTCCTTTTTTAAAACCAAGACTCTGCTTATTGCGAAGTCTGCATCCTGGGCAGCTCTGATGTCTTCTAATGCGAAAGGCTGAATTGGTTGCAGGGAATGGTACTCTTCTGGCAGTGCATCTATATTGCAAGTCACTGCTGAAATCCAGTTAACTTCTCCAGTCTTCTCTCCCTCCTGAGCTTTTCCAATACATGCAATTACTTCCCGTGAGCATTCTTCAGTACATTCCTGCAGGAGTTCCTCAATGGGTTTTGGTCTTTGCGACTGTTACGTCCTGTGACGGTTGGGGAGTGTTTCTCTTTCCTTCTCTCTCTCTCTCTGGCTGCTCTTAGGTCGCTGCTGCGCGCTGGTTGATTGCTGCGCTGAGTGGATTGGTCGATCTGTGTGAAGTGGATGTGTGACTCCGCCTACTGCTGAGTGGATCAATTACCGGCCTGCTGCCCAGCGTTCTCCACTGCTTCTGATTGGCTTAGCCTAATTGACTAGGCTAATAAATGGCCTGTTTTGTTAGCAGTCTGTGAGCTGCTTTTTGTCTGGTCTGACGTGCTGCTCCAGTGGGCACCCGCCATCTTAGACCAATTTGTATGTGTTGTTAATCTGCAGGATTGTAGGGGTGACCTGCCTATTCTTTTGCACTATCCATTTGCCTCTGTTTTGGAGAAGAGTAGGTAGGTCAAGTTTGTGTATTTTCTTTTCTTTACTTTAATCATAGTAAGTTAGTTTCCTTTTGTTTAGAGTGTTTTGTTTATTGTTTTGGCCTGAGGTCACCCTGAGTGAGAACATCCTGTTTGTGATTATTGGGTTGATTTGAGCCAATTAGAAAATAAACCCGTGTTGAACATACTTGATTCTAGTGTGGTTGTTGGTCTGAGGGTGAGTGGGTGCTCACTTTAAAACACCTTTGTTGCGTCTTTCCCTAGAGGACGTAACAGCGACAAGAAATCTGCATCTCGATTTGTAGGCCCAGGTCTATACTTGAGGGTGAACCTATAGTCTGCCAGTTCTGCCACCCAACGGTGTCCAGCTGCGTTGAGTTTGGCAGATTTAGTGACATATATCAGTGGATTATTGTCACTGTACACTGTGAAGTGAGGGGCATGAAACAGGTAATCACGAAAACACTCTGTTTTAGCCCACTTCAGTGCTAAGAATTCCAGCTTACCGGAATGTAGCTTATAATTCTTTTCTGCCATAGTTAGGGTTCTTGAGCCATAACCTATGACTCTGAGAGCACTCTCTTGACGCTGGTACAGAACTGCACCTAGACCCTCTTCAGAGGCATCCACATGAAGCACAAAGTGTTTTCTAGATCTGGATATGCCATCACTGGTGGGTTAGTCAACTGATCTATGATTTTGTGCAATGCCTCTGTATGAATTACTGTTCACTGAACTGGCTGGTTTGGTGGTAATTGAGGACTTTTCTGAATTGTCCCCTTTTTCTTTCGTATCTGTCTCAATTTAGACTTGGGCTTGGCTAACAGTTCATACAGAGGCTTGGCTATTCTGGAGAAGTCAGCTATATATGCTCAGTAATAGCTGAGGAAACCCATTAACTTCCTCACTTCTCAAACAGTGGTGGGTATTTCATACTTCAGCTCTTGGACTGCTTCTACTTCTCTCTGATTCATTTTATATCCCTCCTCAGAAATCACACGGCCCACATAACAGACCTCACGTTTGAAGAAATCACATTTCTTTGGTCATAGTTTTATACCACACTCTTGCTGTCGTTTCAACACCTGTCTTACATTGTGGATATGTTGTTCAAAGGTGGGACTAAAAATAGAACATCGTCTAAATATGGGACACAAACTTCATCTCGGAGATCACCAAGACATCCCTCCATGTAGCGCTGAAAAGCTGCTGGGGCATTTGTGAGCCCAAATGGGATCCTCACCCACTCATGTAGACCCCATGGTGTTATAAAGGCTGTGCAAGGCTGGCTTTTCACACTCACAAAGCCTTGGTGATAGGACTTCCCCTGGTCTAACACTGTGAACCAGGAATTGCCTCCCAGGTTCTCCAAGATCTCTTGTATTCTTGGGATCGGATGAAGATCCGGAAGCGTTTTCCCATTCAGCAGTCTGTAGTCTATGCAGAGTCGAAGACTCCCATCTTTCTTCCTAACGCATACTACTGGTGAACAATATGATGAACAAGACTTCTGGATCCAGCCTCGATGAAGTAGATCCTGTATGTGTGCTTTCACTTCTTGGTAAAGATGTCTAGGGATTGCGTTGTATGTTCTCTGCACAGGTATATTGTTTTTTAGTTGGATGTCCATTTTCAGGTCTTTAATACATCCTGTGTCCCAGTCATCCTTGGCAAAAACATTACATTCTTCCCTTAGCATCTGCCGTACCTGCTGCTGCTGGTCATATGACAAATGGCTAAGGTCCACAGGTGGATCCCAGAACTCAGCTTGTGTATCTGTGGCAGTCTGGTGTGAAAGTGGGGTGTCACTACTTTCAGGTGTCTGCAGTCTCTGGCTCTCCATTGATTTGGTCTGCAATGGGTAGACAGCATCAACACTATACAACAGACCAATTGTAGTATGACCCCAAAGTTTGATGTCATTACCAGTTATGTTCTCTACTGTTACCTCTATTTTACCATTATCCTCTAGTGGGAGCTGAATCAACTGCTCTTTGATGACTAGGCCTGTTGGCCAAGGGGCCTCATGGTTTGGTTCCAGTACAGCATGTGATGTACCTAGCAGTCCCTTACTGAGTGGTCCACAGTGCACTGCTGCCACTTGGTTCTTAGGGATGGTCACTTGTCCTCTGCCTATTCTGGCTATATGAGGTTGGCTTTGAGGTTTTTGTTTCTTCAGAACAGACAAAACAGCTCTTGCCGTTCTACGTCCTACCTCTAGAGCGGAGCACAATCTCTCCACCATGTAAGCAGATGGAACTCTATATTTAGGTGTGTCATTTATGAGTGCTAGCTCTTCAATCACATTGAAGCCAATGATAGGGTGTTCAATGTCACTACAGCTAGCACAGGCTTGTCACTCATCCCAGCCACAGCATTCTTGGACAGCATACATTCAACTTCCATCCACCCTTCATACGGAATATCTGTCCCATTTGCAGCTGAAAGCTCCAATGTTCCTTCCTCAAGCAGATCTTGCACTGGTCTCATTTCCACATGTGACAGGTATTTTTCTCTCCAGTTCGTTCCCACTATTGAGACCTGTGAACCTGTGTCCCACAGTATTGTGGTATCAACTCCTCCTAATGAGGCCCAAACCAGACATCTTTTTCCTACTAGCTTTGCAGTTTGCCATTGTTTACCAGTGAGAGGTGTTTTAAGACTGAAAAGATCTGCTTTGGTTGTGTCTTTTGCAAGGTGTGGTATGACTTTGATTTTGTTTATATTGCCTGTGACATTTTTCATTCGACAACCTGCCGCCCAATGTTCTTCACTACCACACTTATAACAATGACTACACTTCCCATCATAGTTGGCTGCTTGACATTTCCGGCACTGTCTACTGTTGGTCGCTCTGTTTGGGGGTCGCTGGTTCCGGTATGGTTGTTCATTCATTTTGATTGGTGGTGGTTTTGGTGATTTGTGGAGACTGGCAATTTGATTGGTGAGGTTTTGGATGGCTTCACAAATGGCTTTGTTACCTTGGTCTACCTTTTCCATTAGCGTGTCACGTTTTGTTCTCTCAGTTTGTTTACTCTCATTGCTTGGCTTGCACTCACTTTCTGTTTCATTATTTCCCTCTTTAACTGTTGCTACCCTAATCATTTTTGCTTTTGATGTAGCTGACAATTTGTTGTTGTGTTTCTTTTGGTTCCTGTACTGCACGCACAAGAGATTGATACAACTCTGTAGCATCCTTCTCAATATAATGAGTCCGCAATATCTGACGCAAGGCTTGTAATGTCAAATCAACTCTGCTTTCCAGATAACTTTTCAATTTTGTTCCTGGAGCTATTGCCTGAATGACTGCTTCAACAACTTCTCCTTCATCATAGCCTTTCTTCAATGCTTTTTGAATCTGTCTTTCCAAACTGGTTTAAGATAATTTATCCTTTTGGTTTGGCTCCCCAATTTGTCCAATTATTTTCAAATCTCTTCTATACAGTGCATGTGCAAATGTTACATTTTGACCCACTACAGATGTTTCAGCTACTGCAGTAACAGTAGGGAGATTTTTCTGTTGTTCATTTGAATCACTGGGTGCACTTTCATCATTTTCATCCACCAGGTGTTTTTGGGTGAGTGGTTCAGCATGAAATTCACCACTGCCCTGTGTTTTTTCTTTTAATTCATCAATTTTGTCATTTAACTGCAGCAATAAACTCATTCCCTCATCCTCTTGTGTAGTAACATCTTCACCCTCTAAATAATGAAGAGTATGTCTCCGTAGTTTACGAGGTGAATCTTTGTCACTTTTTTCCACAGATAGATTTAGTGCTGCACATATCTCATTCAATTCCAATACTGTTAGTGTCAGTAACTTTTCTTCTATCTCTCCAACAATATTTTCCCATTCTAAAGGCATCTGTTGCATCTTGAGCAGGATAGAGAACTCTTACCTCCACAGCTGCGCTAGGAGTACTGTTGTCGTAGCAACGCGTGTGTGCTTAATGAGCAGATAGCTCTGACCTCGTGGTGAGCCCCCACCCAATGATCTATATTACTGGATAGGACGCTGCCTATTCGCTAGCATTGAGGCCGGCGCGACGTCATGGAGCCGCCATGTTGTGTGGAAGTGAAGCTTGTAAACAATGGCACATAGCCAGCACTGCTGCCTTATGGGATGGCGCCGCGGATGGCAGCCTCGGCACAGCGCTCTCTGCTTTTTTCTTTGTTTTTATTTATTCTATGTGTGTTTTGTCATGCAAACCCGATAACATACACCAGGGAAGAACTGCTTAACATCGAGAAGCTTACCAGTAACAGTTTTTCGCCCTTTTTTTAAAATTCTGATATTTTTACTGACATTTTCGTTGGAGGTGCAGCGGCTCTCTGTGCAGCATGGAAAAGATGCAGGCGAGGAAAGCGCGCCGGAGCGCTAGTGAAACTTAGACAACGGGGATTTCGAACTGCGCTTCCATCGATTCAATTGACGAACCTCCGCTCTCTAAACAACAAAATGGATGAGCTGCTTCTCCTCAACAAAATTAATAGAGACGTTGGACACTCCGCTGCCTTTGTTTTACTGAAACTTGGCTCAGCGAATCCGTTCCTGACAGTGGATAACTCCTGCCGGGTTTTCATTTATACTGAGCGGATCGCATACCGGGACTTTCAGGTAAAACTAAAGGTGGTGGAATATGTTTTTACATCAATGAAAACTGGTGCACACATGTCACAGTATTAAACAAACATTGCAGCCCGGACCTAGAAACTTTATTTATCAACTGCAAGCCGTTCTATTCACCTCATGAGTTTTCCTCCATTGTCTTGGTCGGTGTTTACATTCCACCTCAGGTTAATGTGAATGCTGCACAGGAAAAGCCTGGCTGATCAGATAACCTGTTTGGAGCAGAAACATGCTGACTCCATTTTTATCATAGTTGGGGATTTCAACAGGGCAAAACTGAATTAGGAACTTCCAAAATACAGACAACACATCAATTGTCCAACCAGGGGCAATAACACTCTGGATGACTGCTACACTGTAATTAAAGATGCCTACCGCTCTGTCCCCCGTGCAGCTCTGGGACACTCTGATCATTGCTTGGTTCATCTTGTTCCAACATACAGGCAGAAACTAAAATCAGTTAAGCCTATGGTTAAAACCATGAAGAAATGGACTAGCGAAGCAAAGCAGGAACTACAGGGCTGTTTTGACTGCACTGATTGGAGTGTTTTTGAGAATGCAACCAACAGTTTGGATGAACTCACTGACACTGTGACGTCGTACATTGGTTTCTGTGAGGACGTCTGTGTACCCACAAAAACCTTCTGCAAATACAACAATGATAAACCATGGTTTACAGCGAGATTAAGGAAACTTCGTCAAGCTAAAGAGGATGTCTACAGAAACGGGGACAGATCCACATACACGCAGGCCAGAAATATGCTGACCAAAGAGATCACAGTTGCCAAAAAGAGCTACGCTGAAAAACTGAAAAACAGGTTTTCAGCCAACGACTCTACATCAGTATGGAGAGGCCTGCAAGGGATAACCAACTACAGGAGATCACCCAACTCTATTGAGGCTAACAAAGACTGGCTGATGACCTTAATGTTTTCTATTGTAGGTTTGAGAAGGACCCATTCACACCAACCCTCCAAACCTGCTTATCAGAGGTCCCATTCATGCCCACCCTCCACCCCGGCACATCAACAGCCCATATTACACCTTCAGCTACCACCACACAATCTGCTCTACAAATAGGTGAGATGGATGTGAGAC
>BRDA01008219.1:33661-60138 GCA_036984385.1 Crenuchus spilurus | reverse complement strand
GTGTGTGTGTGTGTGTGTGAGAGAGAGAGAGAGAGAGAGAGAGAGAGAGAGACATAGAAATGAGACACTCAGTAAACCACAGCCAGGCTCAGTCATCGTCCGGCCTGACTCAGCTCTCTCCTACACATCCACCAGCAAACATTCAAGCAAAGCTAATGATGCGACCCATTTAAAGGGTAATTACATTGTTTAGGAATAAACAAAGTCATTTGAAGTTGTTCAATGCCAATGCTCTAGATACAAACTAAATAAAAGTTATACAGTTGTTCATAGTGGTATGACCAGATGTCTGAATGCATCTTAAATTTATGTCAGTAGTGATCAGCTAGTACACTAGGGGGAGCTCTAACCTTGTTCTACAGCAGCTACACTAAAAAGGCTGCCTGTAGAGTGGTGACACTGACACTAGGGGGAGCTCTAACCTTGTTCTACAGCACCTACACTAAAAAGGCTGCCTGTAGAGTGGTGACACTGACACTGGGGGGAGCTCTAACATTGTTCTACAGCAGCTACACTGATAACGCTGCCTGTAGAGTGGTGAAACTTACACTAGGGGGAGCTCTAACATTGTTCTACAGCAGCTACACTGATTAGGCTGCCTGTAGAGTGGTGACACTGACACTAGGGGGAGCTCTAACATTGTTGTACAGCAGCTACACTGATAACGCTGCCTGTAGAGTGGTGACACTGACACTAGAGGGGAGCTCTAACATTGTTCTACAGCAGCTAAACTGATAAGACTGCTTGTAGAGTGGTGACACCCTATATTAGGCAAGTATTCAAAGACAGCATTGTTGTAGCAATATCAACAGTCAATGTAAAGATCTGATGATTCTGAACAGTAAACACAGTGGCTATAAGACATTAAAGATACAAGGAGCCAAAATGTGTGTACAGTAAAATGAGAATTGTAATCTAAACCTTATTCTTGTGTTTAAAAAAATGGGACCAAGCCAGAATACCCTGACCGAGGTTAAATAACACAAGTTTTATGATGACTTCCATATTTTGGCTTTCAGACAGAACATTCAAGGAACTAGACACACCCAAACTGCACTGTTGACATCATCTGATTTGACTCAACAGCTGGATTCAGTGGTATAAGCCATAAGGCAGTTTCCCAACGCCAGTCTCGAAGTCCACTTAAACAGTTTTGTGTGACCATTTGTCCAAATGTACACCATTTTCTGCTTCTACAGTTCTGCACTAAAGCTGTAATGCTAATGTAGCTAACACATAATGGAAGATTAATCCCACTAATTAGCAATGTGCCAAAGCCACACCTCCTGATGGCTGCTGTCCCTGATTGCAAACACATCAATTTAACCTAAATTATTCTAAAACTCGGTGATGATACAGTTTGATGGCTACAACTGTGCCAGTTTTGGCCCAAAACAGAAATCATTTTCAAAGATTTTTCATAGTGAGTTTTATTTGGGCCAGAGTTCAAATGACAAATCTAAGTTTTGGCCCAAAATGCACACGTCATTGTAATAAGTGATTCGTAAGTGCCTAATACGGCCATATCTGGTATAGAACTGTATGCTATCTAGGTTAGATTTTTAGCTCTCTACCATACTTTTGGCCATTTTTATACCATTGTGTCATAGTTCAAAGCTATGGAAGCCCATTTATGCCAAAAATCACAGACTTTGTATGCACAAATTTTAAGATACTAAGTTATTATTTTGAGATATTGACTCTTTATTTTGAGATGCAAAGCAACTTTTTGAAATGTAATCACATTATTTGGAGATATTAAGTCATTATTTTGAGATTTAATCTTATATAAAGTCATAATTTTCAGAAAATATCTCATTATTTCCATATATTACATTTTAAATGAATATTCAATATTATTACACTTCCAAATAAAGACTACCTCAAAATAATGACTTACTATGCTAAAATAATTTGGCTACAATTCAAACTACTGAGATCACACCATAATAATGACATAATGCCATTTAGTAGTGAAAACATGGGTGCTGTATTATTATTATTGCTATCAATAATAATAATAATAATAATTATTATTATAATAATAATTGCTGAAATTGGCTTCCATATCAGAAGCTACATTTGAATCTGTGCAGACCTGTAGTGCTGGGAGATCACAGAGAAGATGGGAAAGGTTATAATACACCATGTTAAATACCCACCATGGGAGGAACCAGAGAGAACTGAGATCGGCCAGCCAGTCTTAACCAGCTGTATATAGAATACGTAACTGAAGAGGGCAAATAACCAAATAACATCTGCCCCCTTCCAAACCTAAGCATGGGGTGGGGGGATTTATACTGATGTCAATACTTCTGATCCTGATGTTTTTTCATTGAACCTCACGTTAAGATATAAATTATTTCATGCCTCTAGACCCCACGTTAGCCTCACAAATACCCTCATCACAATTTCACATTTCAATAACACATTTCAATTTGGGCGGCACGGTGGCTTAGTGGTTAGCACGTTCGCCTCTCAGCACTGAGGTCTTGGGTTCGAGTCCACATCTGAGCGGAGTTTCCATGTTCTCCCCGTGTCTGCGTGGGTTTCCTCTGGGGACTCTGGTTTCCTCCCACAGTCCAAAAACATGGAGTTCAGGTGAATTGGCTACTCTAAAAATTACCCTGGTGTGTGTATGTCTGTGTATGTGTGTATGCCCAGATATGGTTGGCACTCTGTCCTGGGTGATTCCCCCTAGTGCTTGATGCAGTCCTCCAGGTGGACGGTCACTTCCGGTTGAGAGTACGCTGTGCGCAATTGGCTGCCGCTTCTCGCCGGTGTGTGTGATTGAGTGTGTGTAAATGGAGTGTGTTGATTGTAAAGCGGCCTTGGGTTTGAGAAAGGCGCTATATAAGTGTAACGTTCATTCATTCATTCAATTTGTAATTTTAAATAAATAATTTTTATGCATTCATACAACATTTGTTTTACCCCAATATTTCCCCAATGTAATGGTAGCCAATCAACCCACCCATCCATTAGAACTCTCCCAATCACTTATAATGTCCATGACTCTAGGAGGGTGAAGGAATCTGATGCATGTGAAGTCATGCTCTGCCTCTTTTCTAACTACTGCCGATATATCATTGCTGGGCATCCAACAGGTTCTGAAACATCAGCTAACAGACACCTGAACCAGCAGACATTGCATGGTAGTAGAGATGAGGAGAGAGTGCCATCTATACATCCAGAGAGAGAATAGCCCAGTTTTGCTGTCTCTGACTCCAGCTGTCGATGAATTCATACTGTCAGTGCCTCAGTCCGTTGAGCCACTCGGTTCCCCAAAATAACATTTTGACATCTCCATTTTCTGATCTGGTCATGTGAACAGTATACTCTGCTTTCTTAGATGGGTGTAAAGTCTAGAAACCTGATAAAGAGAGCTGGCTTTTAGCTCAGTAATTTGATTTCTTTACTCTGATCTCTTTCAGACTTTTCAGTCTGTATGTGTGTGGAAACAGACCACAGTACCAGAAAAAAACAAGCAGCACCTGCCTATCAGCATAACTGATTTGATTGGGAGCTAAATGGCAAAAAAAATATTTTAATTGTCCTAGTTAAACATTTTATTAATTTTAGAAAGTTTGCAAATAAAACCATCCAGGAAAACTAGCCAGTAGTGTTGTGATTTTCTAAAGTAACCCACTTTATTGCAGAAAATGCTTGCATTTCAGCTACTGAACACTGATTGTTTAGTTTCTGTGGCTACTGAGTGCTGATTGGTTAGTGAGTAACGAGTGAGTGCTGATTGGTTAGTGAGTGGCTTGAGTTCTAATTGGTTAGAGAGTGACTGCTGACCTCTGATTGGTTAACAAATGGCTACTGAGTGCTTATTGGATAGTGAGTAGCTACTGACTTATGACTGGTTAGCGTGTGACTACTGAGTTAGCCAGGGTCTCTGTTCACTGGCTCAGCAAAGTGCTGTTTTAAAGTCTTAAAACTGGTCTTTAAAGGCATGTAAACAAGATAACAGTGCTGAGCTGATTTATGTAGCTGTAGTGTAAACAGTGTATTAAGATTACCAATTTAAAACATTACAAAGGAGTCTATTCATTCATATGGAGCGCCTTCTAGCGACAGGAGGCCATTATCAAGAGGCAGTTCGAGAGGTAAACGACTCGCCCATCCCGGTCAGCCATCGCCAGCGAACGCCCGCGCGCCGCATGACAGTTGACATTTTATCCAATCACCGGCGGAGAAGCATTTAAAGGACGTACGTTCGGACCAATCAGAAGGGAGAACGCCGTGAGCAGGGCGTGGCTTCAAATCTAGGGTGTCGCCTGTGGTGGCTCCATTCGAAGGCGACGGCGGTCGTCTGTATTTGGGTTCCTTTCACGACTCGGAGGAGGAAAAACGGGAGAAATAACGACACGGAAAGCACAATAGACCGTCGTGTGGGACTGTTACATCCACAGGGACAGCGGGGATGCCGAGAATTTGGAAATAGCTTGGTGTTAGTTTGGAAGAAGAGAGTAAAGTCGGGAGCCATTTTGTCCTGACTGTGTGTGAGAGAAATAGTAAAAAGGGGGCTAAATCTGTGTGAGAGGGGATAAAACAAGCCTCCTGTTAATACATTTTGTGAAGAAAGTGAGAAGAGTGAGCCAGGCTGTCGGGGAAAAAGCTCGTGTGTGTTTCTTGAACGTTTTAGCCGTTTTAGCCTCAGAAAAACCACTGAAGCTAACATAGCTTAGCGCTGCTAGGAGAATTAGCCGTTAGCTTTAGCCACGCCGCTCGCGCTCTGTCTTACAGTGTTTATACGTACAAATACTGCTAATAATGGCTAAGAAGACGTATGACCTGCTGTTTAAGCTTCTCCTCATCGGAGACTCTGGTGTAGGTAAAACCTGTGTGCTGTTCCGCTTCTCAGACGACGCCTTCAACACAACCTTCATCTCCACTATAGGTGAGAACCGTCCCGGCCGCCGTTTCTGTCACTCTTTCAGGCCATTTCTGCTCGTTACAAGCTCCTCTAGCACCACTGTGACACGGCCCGGTTCTGCTGTGAGCACACCAGCCTTGTGACCCGGTTCACAAGCCAGCTGGTTTTCACTGGCTCAATTTATTTCAGCCGGACACAATGTAGTCCACCTGTTCTGTTCTTCAATGGCCAGGTATTATTTGGGTGGATCATTCTCTGTGACACTGACGTGGTGCGTGTGCGCTACGAGATCAGACACCCCTTACAAAAATATGCTGTGCTACCACCATGGTTGTACGGCAAAGCCATCATGTTCATCTGCACTCTTAAAAGCGATGGTTCTTTAGTAAATGGTTCTATGTAGAACCATGAACACAGAAAGAACCCAAATGGTTCTTCAGAACGATGAGGATGTGCTATGCCTTTTGAAAGTAGTTCTGTGTAGCTCCAAAAATGGGCTCCTCTTATTACAAACTTGACATTGTAACTTGACATTTTTGGGGGCTATATAGAACCATTTTCAAAAAGGTTCTGTATAGAACAATTTTCCTCATCAATGTGAAGAACCTTTTTTTCACTAGAAGGCTTTGAGCCTTAGAACCATTTTCTTTACTAAATAGCAATTTTAAAGAGTGTACAATGATGGTGCAACAATGGTTATGCTATAGTAATGTCACTATTTTTACCAAGCCAATACAGATTATATAGCTATACTAACTAATATTATCATTGAAGTACCGTCATAGAACCACTACTATGGTAGTTCCACAGTACTACAGAGGAACTGCAACTAGTTTTTACTAAACTAATGCTGCTAGTAGTGTTTCCTATGGTAAAACTAGTTCTATTTCCATGGCAGTACTGTAGAACTGGGGTTAGGGTTACATTACTGTAGTTGTAGTATTATGGTGGGTAGTGTCCCAGTGACCACACTTCTCCTAAGATGGTAATACCATGATACTACAATGTTAATACAACTAGTTTTACCATAGTAAGTACTGATAGTTTGCTTTACTGTAGTATTATCATTGTGTCATTGTGCTGCCATCATGGCAGTATCCAAAAATTCTCCAAAACAGTGTTCTACCATGATGGTATTTTTTTAAAGGTTTTATTGCTGTTAATTTTATCTGCTGGATATTGTAAACACTATGTCAGCTGTCCACTCTGACACCCCTAACTAGGAGTTCAAACATTTGACATGGTAGGTTGAATGAGTTGGTATGGTAGGTGCTGAGTTTATAGCATGACTGCTACAGCCTTGTGAGTTTTGGACAACAGTACACATCATGGCAGTAACTGAGCCATAGCTAAGTGCCTTAATTGGGCCGTATTTGTCTGCTGTCTGGGATTTTTTAAGTCGTGATATATTGTCCATTTTTGACAACAGTATCTCATAGTGTCAGAGTTATGGTAGCTTATTTTATGCAATGCTGTCTCTTTATTGAGAGATTAAGACACTTTTTGAGATGTAATCTCATTCTTTTTGTCATTAAACTAAATCAGTATATTGTATATGATCCCATTTTGATGTCTATTTTTAGATGTAGTCATTATTTTGACATTAAGTCATCGTATTGAGATGCTCATTGTTTTTAAATATTATCCCATGGCAGGTATAATTTGGGTGGATTATTTTTGGTGACACGTGGTGGTGTGTTAGTGTGTGTTGAGTGTTGACACAGCACAGCTGCTGGAGATTTGGAAACACTGCGTCCACCTTGTAGATGTACAGTCAGATGCAGTCGCTCATCTGTTGCTAAATAGTTTGTGTTGATCCTCTAGCCCTCCAGCATTGGAGTTTTTAAATCAATTTTATTAAAGCTTTTCACCAACAAATTTACAATAAACCAGCAAAAATTACAAATTTGAGACATCGACAAAATTCCATGTAGTTTTCATACAAACAAACCCTCTGGATATCAATTTCACATCATAACATCACACACAAATTACACCACCCATATTTACAAAACCAACATCAGTCAGTATCAATATTGTTACAAATATATTAAAAACATGTCAATAAATTCCATGGTATAATACTTCGTTTACTCTGCTGGTTGGGGCACTATTTTCACTCAAGTAGTGACACTGAGGTGTTTAAAATCTCCAGCAGCTTTGCCGTGTGTGATCAGTGCAGCACACACTAATACACTACCACCACATCAGTGTCACTGAGAACGATTTTCCACTCAAATAATAACTCCCCTGTGGGGGTCCTGACCATTGATGAACAGGGTGAAAGGAGGCTAAAAGTATACAGAGAAACAGATGGACTACAGTTTGTACAAAGTGCATCTATATGGTCAGTGGAGCTAAAATGAACAATGAGTGTAGATACAAGCAGGTGGTGTTAATGTTATGGCTGTTTGGTGTATGGAAGACATGAAGTTTGCTGCTCTTAGACTTTAATTTCATGATTTAATTGTGTATAACACATTTCAGCTAACCTTCACACCCAAACTCATCACACGGTAAAATGTGGATTTTACACAAAAAAGCACTACACGTTATATTGTTGAGGGACGTTAAGACCAAGACTATGACTGAGAAATACTGGGTGCTAATTTAAAACCAGCTGTCCTCTCCTGTCTAAATGCTCCTGTCAAGGGAGAGTTGAGGAACGTAACTTTCCCATTCACCATCCAGTTAAGCTGAATTATTTCCACAGCTTACTCTAAAGTTTAGCATTTTATTGCTTGATGGTTAGTAAGTGGAACGCTAAGACTGATCAAGGTAAGCTGGAATCCACAGCTATGGTCATTTATACAGGAGTAGACCACCAGCTAACCATGACCAGTCTGCATTAGTTAAACTGCCCGTCTAAATCTAAAATGGTAAATTTTATCACTCATAGCCAAGTAAAAGTAATGGTAAGATAGTTTGGATGATTCTGTGTATTGATAAAGTTGAGTATCACAATGTCTACTATTAGATACTATTATTTTTATTAAGTATATATTCATATTTGACAACCAAAAAGACTTTTGTTCACATTACAAGCCACTTTGCTCAAATCCGATTTTTTGCTCAGATCTGATTTGACAGTTCAGATTCATAAATGTAAGTGACTTGTATCTGTTTATAATGTGAATGAATCTGTCCCTGAAATGGCTTGTAAGTACATATTGATGTGTATATACATCACTTTCATCAACAACAAAGTCGTATTTGTGCAGAAAATGTCATAATTACATTGTTTTATATTTTTTATCTTAAAAATATATATAAAATTGGGGGGGCAGCCATGGCCTAGTGGTAAGGACCAGAAGGGCTCCAGTTTGATCCCTAGACAGGACATGACTGAAGTGCCCTTGAGCAAGGCACCTAACCCCCTAACTTCTCCCTGGGCGCCGGTGGATAAGGGCTGCCCACTGCTTCGGCACAAATTCTTACAGCCTAGTGTGTTCACTAGTGTGTGTGTGTGTGTGTGTGTTTTTCACTACATGAATGGGTTAAATGTGGAGGTCAAAATTCGTTGTGATAATCACATTGGCAAATTGGTTCATCTTGATCTGTATTTGCACTAAATTAAAAGAGAAATCGAGTGAGATTGCAAAAAGATTGAAGTTTTAAAGCTCACTGAAATGTGTCACTTTAGATTTTGGGCTAGTATCTGTTGGGGGATCTGGCAACCCTGTGTTTGTGAAATGACCGATTTGAGTAAAACTGGTAATATGGACGTTTTAGTAGCTGATGTGTGATGGTGTTTTGCTCAGGAGTACAGTAAACAGGTGGTGGACTGTACATGATCCGGTGAAGAAGGTGAATAAATGCCAGCTGGCTGCTTTTACTGTTTTTACAGCAGCATGAGTATATGAGAGAAGCGAACGCTGGCTCACTCAATAGGTGCATGCGTACAAACCCAAAAGACATGAAATCTGATCTGACTGGTCACATTCAAGCCGCATGTCCATGGATCGGATATATATCCAATCTATCACCACATATGAAAGTGACTCATCTGATTTGAAAAGATGGGTTTTGACACGTCCACACAGCCCTGAAAAGATCAGACCTGATCCACATTAAGGGTGAACATAGCCTTAAAACAGTACATTTCTTTAGTCTGGCCCTCATGTCAAGCCCACAGTGTTGAATGATTGGTAGAAATGCAGATTACATTTTGGTATCAACCCCGAAAAAGCCTCGTCAGTCGACTCCATTGTAAACACACCTGAAATAATGTCTTTTGCACTGTTCTTCTCTTAAAATAACACAAAAACTTTAACACAGCTTTGTATACATTAAGCAGAACATTTCTAGCTATTTTAAGGTTTATTTAAAACTGACCTTTCAAACTAATCAGATGCCCTCAAATAATGTAAGTTAGCTTTTAGGTGCTGGACATTATAAACAAAGCACAGGAAGTAGAATTTTGAAGCTAAATTTTTTAGGTTTATTTTTGAGTGATATTGCTGAAAATATCACTATAGCTAAAGGAAAACATCACAAGGTGTCAGTAATCTCGCAGTAAATATTGTGCTGAATGTTTTTCTTCAGCTGAACAATAAAACCATAAACCATATGTCCGCTCTTAGAATAGGCCAGTTTTATGTGTCCTGTTGCTCCGTAGGCTGAATCTGTGCATAGCTTTCAGGTACTAGGGTGGGTGTGTGTGTGTGTCTGTGTCCCAGTGCCCCCAGAGCCAACCCAGTTGTAGATCATGACCGTCATGTGATCTACAGCCTTTAATTATGTTCCCAGGTATGTTTTTAGAGGGGAACACGCATTGATTTGCTCTGGGAGCAAGTCAGCATGTCTGTAGGTTTCTTCAGGTTTCTGGGTCATGTGAATCTGAGTGTGTTTTCATGGATTTAGAGCTGGCTTGTGTCTCATTATGATTGCAGAGAGCTCTGTTGTGCTTTCAGGCTGGTACTGTTTTCACAGAGACAGGCTTTAGAGCTTAAAGTCTGTAATAGCATGTATTATGTGTTGAACCACCTACATCGCAGGAAGGGGAAAAGTGTGATTGAAAAGTTGAAAATGTGATCTCTCATGGAAGGTCAGCTGGTGTGCCCAATCAAAATGGGTTTTTCCTCAAAACATGTAATTGGCAGTTGTAAAAAAAAATGGTGGGGATCCCAGAGTAGCTTGGCGGACTAAGGTTTGAGTTTGAATCCTGATCATGCTGCTTGCCATCGGCAGCCAGGGCCTGAGGGGGAAATGTCGCTTTTTTATGACACAAATAACATATAAATAGAAAGTAATTTTGGTAATGTCATTGCATAATGATATACAAAATGGCAAAATATATAGTGATACTTCAGGAAGTTATGATTCACAGTATACCACAATATTTATTTCTGATATTTACTAAGTCAACAGACTTGAATAAGCCAACTTTAAAAAAAAAAAAAATGCTACAAAAATGATGCATTCAGTTACTTTTAATTTTTACATTGGATTTTTGTCCAAATCCAAGTAAACAGGACTAAATGTGCTCAAGTTTTTGGAAGTTTAAGTACTGATGATGTCCATAAAATCAGTTTTCATTTAAGAACTATAAAAGCAGATTTTATCCAATTAAAGAGTAAAAAATGAATTATTAAAGGTTGACTGATACCTGGCCTTGACCGATAATCAAAGCTGATATATTTTCAGTTATCAGAACCTTTTTTCAGCTACAACCGAACATTCTGCCTGTATTACTATTTGATTGGTAGAAAGCTGGACCATGTCAAGTCAATCCAAACATACTTTTTT
Source organism: Crenuchus spilurus (assembly GCA_036984385.1). Lineage (NCBI taxonomy): Eukaryota > Metazoa > Chordata > Actinopteri > Characiformes > Crenuchidae > Crenuchus > Crenuchus spilurus. The sequence continues at coordinate 49,508 of BRDA01008219.1, read as the reverse complement.
ATTGTTCTTACAGCTGTCTAAACCTCAGAGCACTTTGATAGTGTACTAACCAAGTTATGGCTGATGTAAATAAGGTGAATTGTGAACTGTTTAGTACTTTAATTCTATATTTATATTGTATCGATGTGGAGTGATATTGGTCCAATATTAGCAGTAAATGCTGGATAAAATAATGGAAGATAAAAACGGAATGCTTTAATTCTATGACGCATCTAGTTTGAAATATAATGTTCTGTTAGCTGTATATTTAATTGTATGAGGAATTAGATTGTTTGTATAGATTGAGTCATTTTTGCATGGCGGTCTACTATTAGATGTTCAAAAGTGAAGTGCAGTTGGGTTCAAAATTTCAAGACTGCCCAGGGCAGATAAAATTCTCTGGGGACTTAAGGTAGACTTTTGACTTTTCTGAGGGGGAACTCTTTTGCTGAATGATGTATTTGATTGTGATTTCCCCCCTCACCACAGAGAAATTGTGTAATCCTGTTGTGGTAGTGATTTGTTCTGGCCAGCTGTTGGTAATTCTCTACAGCCTGAGGTGTGAGTCAAAATGCCAACAAAGTGAGGAATTTTTACTTAATCATGTAAGTCATCCAAGACCAAATTTGTATATATACAGTGGTAACCCTACCTAAGAGTTTAATCCGCGCAAGGGCCGAGCTCGTTAGCTGGTTTGCTCGTTAGCTGGATGCAATTTCCCCATAAGAATACATGTAAAACTGATAAATAATAATGTGTATATGTGTTTTTTTTTTTTAATAATCGAGACTACGATGGCGCTCCTGTAGGCTGGCGGCTAAGGAGGAGAGGAGGACGGGTGTACATGTATGGCATGGTTACACTTATCATATGAAAAGTAAAAGTAAAACTTTCTTGTTCACTACCTTTTGCTGTCTTTGCGTCGCTTTCACTACCACTTTCAGTTTCACTGGACAGCGGTCAAAGGTAATGACTGACCTCTTCTTCTATGCTAGCATCTAGGGGATGTTACGATCACAGCGCCCCTAGCGGTTGGCATACTTGAACTAATTTAGGCTACTCGTTACTTGGAATTTTACTCGTTACCTGGAACAAAAATATTCCGAGATCTCGACTCGTTACCTGGAATACTCGTTAATAGGGATGCTCGTAATTAGGGTTACCACTGTATTAGACTTGTTTTACACAGGTTGTCAGTTTTATCTAAACAGAGCAGTCAACAGTGGGCCATGCTTTGCTGATACTTCCATTTTTAAAATGCAGTCATGACAATCCTGTGAAAAATCCCAAAGTCATCTCATTCATCAGGAGTACTAGACACCTGTAGAGAGAGACAGACTCTTACTTACTTGATTAATCCCTTGCGAGAAATTCAGGTTTATGGTGAAAGCATAAGAAAACTGAAGTGATACTGTATAAGAGGCTGTTGCCCTCCCATGTTATTGCCTAAATACAGACACACAAAAAAACAACAAAAAAATTGTCATGTAAAAGTTTTGTTAATAATTTAAGGTAACTTGATCAGTAAGGCTTATTACTCAACTCGATGGCTTATAAAACACAAAAAAAGGCTTAAAATAGGTCACCTTACATGTAATAAATATAAAATCTAACCTTTTTGAATTAAATTGTGAACACAAAGTAACTTCATGATATTAAAATTGTGGAGCTCCACTATTATACATAAGTATATGTGCTTATTTATATCTCTTAGCTGTTTGTGACAGTAAACTTTTTGAGATGATTCACTTACTCACTGTAAAATAATCAAATCTTAAATAATATGCTTGTATATACCTGAAATCTGTATAAATATTTTTTGGTCATTATTTCTGTCCATAACCTACTGTTTAATGTTGCTTGGTGAAGGAATTGTTAACTTCAATTCTGATTAATAATGCTTTAAATGATGTATAGAGTCATGATGCATATTATCATGTCACTATTTAAGCCGTTTAAGGTTGTGTTACAGTGATGTCCCCATGTTTAAGGGAGTTTTATGTCTGCTTTGCTTTATACTTAATTACAAAGACTGAAGGGGTTGTGCAGTTAATAAATGAATGTTCTGTTTATTATTCAAAAGGACAGGGATTAGAAATGTTCAATAGATCTTTGGCTGAAATTTGCTGATAAATGGAAAAACTAAATGATCAACTTTATTGAAATTATAGGGGATAGTTCCAAGTGATAACTAAAAATAAGATTCAAAATTTTGAATGTGTGAATATTGCTTCTTCCACCAGAATTTTCTGATGGTCGTAATGTAGTGTGAATTTTACACTGTTGCATTATTTACATTAAAGTAATTATTAGCTGTATCAGCTGCATTTAGTCTTAATTTTTTATCAGAGCCAAATATTTCACATGAAATGTGAAAATGTAATGTCTTTTTGATATTGTGCCGTCTTCAACTCAAAGTATCCATTTTATTGCATAACAAATTAACATCCAGATGTGATTGACTGTAAACTTACCTATCTGTACTGTTTAAAACATACTGCATTTATCATAGACCCTTTTTCAAAGTTGTAATTGGGAAATATGCATTAAATAGCAGTTTTTTCAGGTTCTCAGAACAGAAATAATAAAAAATTGTAGTAGTAGAATAAACAATGTTTATTGACTGTGCAAAGCTAAACCACTGCCACACTACTGAAGTCCACCCTTTTCTTGGAAGCAGCTCCTCATCCATGCTGCTAGGTAGGTGTGTAACGGATCACAAATCTCATGGATCGGCTTGTTTCACGGTTTTTGAGTCACGGATCAGATCATTTTTCGGATCAGCATAAAAAAGACAAATGTAACTTTGTTTTTCATTTATTAATACTTAAAGAACATGAAGAAAACTAAAAGCATGACAGTTTTGCCCATGTTTTAAATGAAAACATCATCCTAGATGTTTAAATAAAATAAAATAGTCAATACTCATTTGTTAAATTAAAGTGCAATATGAGGCTTGATAACCTTCTGACTTTGAAAAATAGTAAATGAAAAAATACACTATGTCCACATCATCAAAAAAGGTACAAAATAAATATAGCAGACATGAGCTTATAACTTAAGGTTCTTTTTCAAAAAGATGAGAACATCAATATTGGGGAGAGGACAGACCTCTTTGCAGTCACTATGTCCCCTGCCGTGGAGAACACCCTCTCACTAGGAACTGAAGTGCCAGGCACAGCGTAATTTTAGCGTTTTGCCATAATGGCAATGTGGGGATATTTATACTCATTGCTTTTCCACCATGCCAATGGATCACCATCTACTGGAATGCAGCATGTTGCCTTGTAGGATGCCACCTCTTCTCTGATAGTGTCGGCGCTGTGTCCTTGCTCGCAAAAGTCTCCCCTAAAAGATCCTCCATGGCTGTCGTCTTACTCGTTTAGTCTCTGACACACCTGGGTGATGCCGCTTTAAATGTGTGGCCATGCTCGACGTATTGCCGTGGTCATATGGCTTCCCCCTGCCACAGTGCCTACATAAGGTAACTGTTTTGTCCACCACCGTTTCTCCACCATCAGTATATGTTACAGGGAAACCAAAATGCTGCCAAACGTGTGATTTAAATGATCCGAGAGTGATCTGTGGTTCATGCGTGTACCGATCCGTGAGGTGTGATCCATACGGATCACGGATAATCCGAGACCCGTTACGTCACTGCTGCTAGCCTCCTGGTAGCCAATAATTCTGTTGGTTTGTGAATGTAGTGTGGACTAATTCATTACTGGCCATTGAAATTTTATATGAAATTTGGCCACATTAGACGGAGAATGAAAAGTGTCACAGTCTCTCTGATTCACGAGACTGTGGATGTATTAAAGATTGATTGTGATATAAAATCAGCTTGAAAAATAGTGCTTATGCACCATGATTTTCAAATATGTTTTAAGCTAAATAATATCTGGAAATTATAAAACACTGCTTCAGACATCAGAGAGTATTTCTTAAGCACTTTGTGTAACTTCTGTGAAGTAGCGTTTAGATCCACTCTTCAGATATCCGGTTCCTATCACCACCACTGTGAACAATTCTGACTTCGCAAGTTTCTCTAGGAAGGAGTATTTTTGGTCAAACCACTCTGAAAGACTTTGCATCTCAACCATTTAAGTATGCACATATTTTGAAAAGTCACTGCTCAGACCTCATCCATCCATTATCTTCTGCTTAATCCTGATCAGGGTCACAGTGAGCCTCCTACCCCTCCACCGGGTATAGGGCATTACTCTTAGCTAAGCCCAGGACAGGATGCCAATCCATCACTGGTTGCAGGTACCCACACTAGTCCCGAATTATTCAGTATCTTCAGCAGAGATTTTCCTTTGAAAGTCCACACCAAGCATTAATGCCTGTCTGGGAAACTGGCCCATATCATGAAAATATCTTCAAATGTCATGATATGAAGGTGCTGACATTGTTGTGAACCATGCAACTCTGCATTGCCATCTTCACATCTTTTGACCTCTGCTTTTGCTTTCATGTTTCTCTCTCTCTCTGTCTCTCTCTGTCTCTCTCTGTCTCTCTCTCTCTCTCTCTCTCTCTCTCTCTCTCTCTCTCTCTCTCTCTCTCTGGTTGACGGATTTCTTGTTGCTTTTCTTGCATATGGCTGATGCAGCTGCAATGGCTCAGCATCCTAAAATACCCACCGGAAACTCCCCTTCATCCCTGAGCACAGAGCAGGATCAACTTACACACACAGCGGGCCAGACTTTTAAAGGTCCTATTTTACACCTTTAGGCTTGTTCACACTCATTTTAACTTTTGAAAAGAATACTTCAGACTGGACCCGTTGTGCTGGACAATATCCTCATTCTCAAAGTTCATGATGGTAAAAATAATTTCCAGTGCTTGTTGACATTAAAAATGTTGACATTCAATTTCACTTTTACCACTTTTTTTGATGCAATGACGTTTGAATGGCTGTTAACATTGAAAAAATCTGTTGATAATGCTCTGAGTAATGGTCTGTGTAGGAATGTTTTTTTTATATAAACAATCATAGAAAACCATTTTGCTAGAGGGCTTTTTTCATGGCTGAAGCTGATTATTAGTAATCAACATTTTCTGAGACTGATATTTTAAAAATGCGGTGATTTCAAACATCACGACATTGTATCAAGCTGAATGATGAATTTAATATGTTCTTACAGCTTTACTACTAACAGAATTGTTGAACCTGTTAATTTTGTAGTGTGTGATTGAGAGGGTTTGTTATTGTGGTACCGTAGACCAGGCTGACTGGAGGTTAAATAGTGTTGGAGTTACTGGTCAAGAGATGAGACTATGTGAAGGGGGAACGAGTGCGCTCTGCACTGCTGGCCTTTTGTAGCATCTCTGGTTACATCCTCAGCACATTCTGTTGCTCATGATGGAAATAATCACATACACAGGCTCACATATTAATAGGACAAATGTTCCTCATGTTCCTCCAGGTCTGTCACAGTCATGAAACCTAGTTTGTCATTTTTGTTCATTACATGCAGCTCGATATGGCAAAAATCTGGTCTCACAATATATGATGTTTTCTTTTAGAGAGAGAAGGATCCAATGTCATGGGTGATTTTCAGCCCAGATAGACGGCCAATAAGCTGATCCTAAGACCTGGTCAGATCATATGATCCATATGATTTTACGAGTTACTTTAGCATTGTGTGAGGTCATGCTGCAGTTCCTCATTCTACCACTAGACATTAACGGATCTCGCTGCTATGGAAACTTGTTAAAGCCAGTGTTGGAATTTGCTGTGTGCGCTGATAATGTAGCCAGTCTGTCATGTTTTTACAGTGGCTGGAATCAAAGTTACTTTCTGAAATGTGTAAACCCAAAGTCATTATGACTATGAATCCACCACCATCTTAATAAAACCAAAAGGTAGCTATTTCCAGCCATACAAGACCAGACTCCTATCACTTTGAATGAGGAGAGACTGATATATCTGAAACTGAGAGAGACATTAATGCAGGGATGTTGGAACTACAATCCTGGGGGGCCAGTGTCCAAAACAGTTTGGTGGTTTCTCTGCTCTGATGCTACAATTAAACCTGGTGATTACTTAATGAGTTGAATCAGGTGTGTTTGATCACCAATCTGTGCAGGAATCCGGCCCTCCATGACTGGAGCTTGACACCCCTGCCTTAACGTTTTTAGTTTCACTAGTATAACCTGATGAAAATGGTATAACATAACTGCACTGAGGGGTTCAAATGACACAGAAAAATAAGATTTCATATTATTCTGCATACTACGCATACAAATGCCTCTCTTAAGGCAGATTCCATGGCTTGCGTGTTTTAATATGCTGATTGTTCTTCAGTACATTTACCGTGTTGATCGTTATGGGGTGTCCAGTTCAATGGATTTTAAAATATGCGCCCATTTCTCCTGCATTCATTTGGAGGAGTGAAGTGCTTTCATTTATTTACGTATTGCTGTGACATCTGATCTTTGGTTTGAAGTGCCCGGAAATAGGGGGCTGTATACTATGTCTCTGGTAAAACAAATGTGCTTTGTGGTGGAAGCAGGTAAAGACTTTTATCATCACTAACCAGGATATCAGCCCTGTACAAAGTCAGACCACAGCAGAGCTTGTAAACACCACTAACCACACTTCAAAGGGTCTCACAGCTGGAGTTCAGCAACATTTTAAACGTTAATTACCCTGCACGATGATGCATTACCATGTTTGTGTGGAAAGGTTAATGTGGTATCCAGCCCCGGTCACAATCAACGTCACTGATCGGCTGATTGTCCTGAAAGACGATTGGTGATGGGTGTCGAGCCCAAAAGCACTGATCGTTCCATCAGTTATTTTCATGATCTGTACTCTTTTGATGGTGATGAAGGTGCTGTACTCAACACTGTGATGTACATCACATTAGTGTTATTGCAGTAACTTGGTTATTGTCATTTTTTCATCACAGCTTTTGCAGCATTGTAGCATTGATCGTTTGACAGGTTGTCCACAGAGCCATGTTCTGAGATCATGAGATCTGTTTTAGCCAGGCTGTAATGTTCTGATTTTTGTTATGCTTCATTATAACAAAATGCAACTTAACATGAGCAGGTTTAGCAATTATGTGACGCAAAAGGCAGAATAAGTATACTCTTAAGAGGGTTCTTCAAGGATTTTAGTGAATAAAATGTTTATATACACTGCTCAAAAAATATTGAATGGAGATTTCCCATTCAAAGGAAAATATAGTCTACAACTAGGCCTAATCTCTGTCGGGGAAACTGACCCTTAGAGCTTAAGATGCATTTTTACAAAATAAACAAACTTAACATTAAGTCACAGTTTTTTTCACATAATAAATTCCATGAAAAAATGCTAGAATGTAATCCGTAATAGACACTAACAAAGTGTCATCAGCATTTATGGGCAGAACTAAAGTATAAAACAAATATTATATGGAGATTGTTGTTTAAAATAAATGATGAACCTAGCATGAAAACAGAGAATGTGACACCATCTTCGAGAGAGAGAATGCTAGATCACGTTCTCTCAGAGAGAGAGAGAGAGAGAGAGATGACAACAATGCTCAATATTCTTTTATATGATTTAACGTGACACCAAACGCAAAATGGAGTGTGGCCAAAGCACTGTAGCCTGGTTCCCTTGTTTATTTCGGCTGCCTTTATCATGTTCGAGGCATTACCTGTGGTTGTGCACACTTGCCCCTCTCTCTTCATTTAAACCTCACTTAGTCAACTTTTAATCCATTAGCAATGTTCTCTCCCATATGGTCAAGAGGAAAGTACGACGTCTATAAACAATGACTCTTCAATTCAAAATACTCACTTATGAAGTTAACAGCGAGGCTTTGGTAAGGTTCAGTGGTTTGGCTCGGCCACATATCTGTCGTCGCGTAGTACTTCGTTTCTCAGCTCCATTTCAACTTTGGACCTCGCTCGCTTGCTTGCCTGACGCCAAATACTGTGCTGCTTGTTTTTAGCTTTCTTGTTAAAGTTAATAGCTTAGGCCAAGTAAAAAAAAAATGGTGATCATCCTTTTTCACCAAAATTTTGGGTCGGGGGGGAGGTGGTTTTTTTTTTGTTTTTTTAAATTTTTTTATTTTTTTGGATTGATGGTAGAAAAGTATTGTGGCGGCTCTTGGGGGTGTCGGCCAATCAGATGGCTGCGTGTCGTACGGTATTTGCATAAAGTTCTCTTGTGTGTTTATGGGGTCTATTTTGTAATTATTTGGAGTCTTTAAGAGGAGATTTTTGTATGTGTAATGATTGTTAGTTGTAGTCTAGTCTATATGAGTTATTTTTAGTGTGTTTTAGTTAAGTTACCGTTAATGTGTGTCTTAGTCCATTTAGTTATTCTGGTCGTACTTTCATGTGTAAAGCAGTGAGCGTTTGCGACTACACTTTCCTTTTTACTAAGAGAGCAGTAAAAGAGCATTTAGTAAGTAAATGTCTCATCCTTTTTCTTTACTCTCTTCTCTGATGCTACAGTATGTAGCGAATATTAAAAAGACGTTGAAAACTTAAATAAACCATGTTAAACATAGATCATGTTCTTCTTGAGTGATTTACATATTCAGGGCAAAGCCACGAAAATATTCGTTAGCAAACACAGCACCAGTTTCACAGAAAGACACACACACTTGATACTTTTATTTCAAAACTAAACAAGTAATTGTTTATTTCGGTCTCTGGTAAAGTTATTCTGTCTTATTTATACAACCGGCCCTCCGTCTGCTTCTCTGTGTGAGAGTCTGCGCACGCTGCGATAATAATTATTATAATATATTACAGTTTAATTTCAGTGTCTACTAAAGCAAACATAATCCATTGTATTTTATTTCATTAAATAACAGGGAAATGAAACGAATTTTATTGGCCGACTGCAGTGTTTTTATGATTTGCATCACAAAAACGACCGGCCATTGGTATTGACACTGAAGTGTACTGCACATGTGCAGAATTGATTTGGGATCACGTCATTGGAAGCATGCCAAATTTGAATGATTCTAGGCCAGACTAGGGTGTTTGGCGCGTTTTTTTGTGTTTAAAAATAAAAAAAATAAAAAAAAAAAAAAAAGGTCGGGTGCTTTTTAGAGGGTCGGGCGGGGATGATCACCAATTCTTTTTTTTTTACTTGGCCTTATGGCGAATATGCATGACCAGCTGCCTCTCATTGGTCATCAGCAGGCATTTTTTTTTAAAGTGATACTTACAGGCTATTGGCTAATTCAAATCGCAGCTCCTGCGATTGGAAAATCCCGTCCATTCAAATCGTGATTTCGATTAAAAAACGATTTATCAGTCAGCCCTAGTCACACTCACGTATGGCTCGCAGGTCCTGATGGACACATTGGCGAGATGGCTGGCGAGACTAACTTCAGTAAACATTTTTGACAGAACTTCTCATAACGCGTTCATAATTTAACAGAACAAGTCATTCTGACTAGGTAACTGGTGTATTCGGTTAATGGTTTTTAGCAGCCTTGTTCCACAGATGAAATGGGGACCATGTCTATAGCAATATTATATGCCACTGTTTTAGTAACGTCACCCCTCTTCTCACTTTTTCCATTATAAAACACATCACAGGTATGAGTTTTGTAACATGGTTTGTTTCGGGATTTGAGGAAAGCTTTACGTCTGGGCTGCAGCAGCAGTTTCACACACTCCTCATACGTCTCTTTATGACGTTGTTGTAAATGGTGGAAAAGATTAGCGGTGCTCGAACCTTTTGTCCAGACTTCAATACATTACTCTGCTGCTCATCTGACACTCTGAATACATGGCCTTAAACATAGTCTCTCCAGTTCTAACACCTTTATTTTAAAAGTTTTAAAGCACTTCAGTCGTGTGAGTTAAGGAGGAAATGCAGCTGATAAAAGCAAATGGCTCAAAGCAAAAGTTATGAAATCGATCCTCTGTTCATTTTCCATTCACAGCACCTAAGCACTATTTCTGTTGAACGTAATGCAGCAAAATCATCGCTGACAAATGCATTTAATGTGTCCCATAATGCATTAGGAGAGACAAAGTATTTAACATCATTTTTGAGCTCAAATTTCACCTGCTGTCTGAATTTTGATCCTCTTTTGCGCTGTCTTTTGTCTGTCTTGCTCTCTCTGTTCAGTGCAGCTGTCTCTGTAATTCTTATGACTGTTGACGGTGGAAATATGGATCTGTTCTTAATAGGTTTGGCACCTTTTTGGTGGAAAAGTGGTAAGAGTGCAGTTGTAAAGTTTGAGCAATTGGTCATGACTTCCATATCTGGATGTGGGTTCTGCCTAATCCAGACAAAAGTTAGAGGAAGACATAATTTGGAGGAACTTCTTTAAGAGTACTGTCCAGAGTCCGTGTGAAAGTGAAAGCGCACAATGTGATTGCAGAAAGAGGAATTTGACCCATCTGTGCAATGAACACACACTAAGGGGCAGTGTGCAAATGTGCCCAAAGTAGTGGGCAGCCCCTGTTTATGGCGCCCGGTGAGCAGTTTGTGGGGGGTAGGTGCCTTGCTCAAAGGCACTTCAGACATGTCCTGCCAGGAGATGGAAATGGTGGACCACAGTCCACTTGGGGCCTCTGTCAGTCAGTTGATTTGCTGGTCTTTGTCGTAGCACATGCCATTTTAAGTTTTGCAGCGGCCAGCAATGCTTCGTTATAAACAGTTGAAATGATTTGTGAATTTGTCATCAGTGAAAAAGAGGCATCTGAGTGCTCTGATTCAAAATGGTCAGAATTAAAGGTGGTAGGTAAAATGATAATGTTCCAGATGCTTCTGACTATCAAACGTAAGTGTTGCGTCAACCATACGTATGTGCTTGTTTAGTCAGTGTACTCTGACATTATTCAGGTTTCTGTTCAGTTGTTTAACAAATGTTTTGTGTGGAAATTCAGCTGTAGAAAATGCAAATGAAGGCAAGTTTCCATCCACCACAGTTGTGTAAAAACTTTAAATGATTTGGTGAAAAATTGTGTTTTGGAGCTGTATGTTTGATGTGCAGTAAAGTAAGATTGTATAGGCACTGATCATCTGCGCACATCTGCTTCACTATAGCTCAGAGATGCCAGGCATAAGGATAGGCATAAGGACTGCAGGCTGTATGCTATCCTGATTACCGTATTTTCTGGACTATAAGTCACGTTTTTTTTTCATAGTTTGGCCGGGGGTGCGACTTATACTCTGGAGCGACTTGTGTGAAATTATTACCGTAATACATTATTACCGGTATATCATCTTACATGTTATTTTCACACTAAACCGCAAGAGGGCGCTCTAGGCCCGTGTTGCAACTGAGGATGAGTCTGATGTAAGCGACGTAGAAGAGGAAGCGTCACATCTTCTACCTCCGGAGTTAGCGGAGTTGTTTAAAAGTTACACCAAGGATGAAGATTTCATTGGATTTTAGTTATTTGGAGTTACACGGATGGTTTAGTAAACTTTTTAGCATATTATATATGCTCTGGTTTTCTGAATAAATCTTAATATGTTATGTTAACATACCAGGCACGTTCTCAGTTTTGTCAGTAACGTAAACATACTGTTCAATTATTCAGCCTGTTGTTGCCTCTATTCTATTTTTATTTTAAATTACTTTTCAAAATGACATGTCTGTGCTTGGTAGACTTTATGAAATACATTTCCTCCAAAATGCGACTTATACTCCGGTGCGACTTATGTAAGTTTTTTTCTTCTTTATTATGCATTTTATGGCTGGTGCGACTTGTACTTCGGAGCGACTTATAGTCCGGAAAATACGCCATGTCCACCTTGCATCTCAGAACAAACAATAAATGGAGGAATGGAGTATTGGCTTATAATGAAAAATTGTTTCAGTCAGCCATGTTCACACAACCCAACTTTCTCCACCAGTTTTTGATGGCCAATTAACTCACGCATTCTGTCGTACTCCCCCATTCACTTGCAATACTTCCAACACAGAAGTCGGTCAGCTCTTGAGATGTGGGTCATCGCAGAGGAAAGCACAGGATGCCCAGCTCTGATACATCAGCTAACATACACATGAGCCAGTTACAATACAGTGGTAGTGATGGGGAGACAGTGCCATCTACCACTCAGAAAAAGAGCACGGATAATCTGATAAGGAAACCGCATGACCTAGGACATGATACACAGGGGCCGGGTCACAAGCTTTGATGGTCAGCTAACAGACATCTGAACTGGCCAACATCACAGTGGGAGTGATGGAGAAAGAGCCATTTACACTCCCAGAGACAGCATGGCCAATTTTTTTGCTCCAGCTGCTGATGGCAGAGCAGCTTGACCTGAGATTTGAACCAGCGATCGTTGGTCATATATTATACGCTGATCAAAAAAATAAAGGGAACACTAAAATAACACATCCTAGATCTCAATGAATAAAATATTTCAGGTGAAAATCTTTAAGTTTGTGCACATTACTTTCACACTTTGTCTGTTTAAAAAAAAAAGTGTAAATAAAACTGTTGCTATACATTATGACCATTGACTATGTGAGAAGGTGAAGAACGTTGAGAGGGCCTCACTCACCAACTATTTCTGTGACTGATTGTAATTGTGTAAGTATTTTAATGAAGTAATTTAATGAAGCAGGTCCCACCCAAAATGCAGCTGTGTGAGTGAATGAATGGTCTTAACACTTCACTACAGTGTCCAAGTTTTCTTTGTGCGAGTCCTTTTTGCCAAATCAGTCCATCTTTGCAACGCCCCTCAATATTTATTACAGCGATTCAGAATGGAAAGAGGCCTGAATTAACTCTCAAAAACCTGTCTGAAATCACTGGTCTATTCAGACATTATTGGTATACTTGTGGTGTTAAGCTCAGATAAAGCTTTTTCAGTAGGTTATGTCTACTTTTCCTTTGGATGCTTTTATTGAGAAACTGGCTAGCTGATTTTTGTTTAAAGGGCGAGACTTCTGAAGTAATCTGACACCATGTTGAGTGTTATGAGCACACCCATTCATTTTTAATTATGTCTCTGATTTGGTTTGCAGTTATACTGGCAGAACAGTAGTGATTGACTTTTTTTTTTTGTGGCCAATGCCAATATTTATAATGTGTGTATATATTGTCTGTTTGTTGCATCGGAGAAAACAAATATAAAAAACGCAATTTGTTGACTTGATAAAAGGTTCGTCATCTTTATTTGACCATAGTGTAGTGAAATTGACAGTCTCTGACGCACTCTCTGTGAATAATGTTTGTCTGTGAGTAGGACAGATTGAAATTGGCCTCCTCGAGCTCATGCCAGTGAGTGCCAGTCTGTGCCACACACTCTGCCAGCCAGTTTCCATACTGCCTGTCGGCAGGGGGTCTGGATGGGACCGAGGCAAACCACACCACAAACTCCAATTTTCTGTTGATGCTTCTGACAGATAAACAAGGAAACAGAGGGTTTTGATTGGAATGCGTGATTATCTGTCCAGCACTGTAATTACAGCTGATGATTGGCAGCCCCCTTTTCTTGTTGCATATACGCTAGAAATGAATGTTATATTTTCAAAAATAATTACTGTTATTGGCATGAGATCAGTTTTCTTTTTCAGATTGCTTATTACGTTATACACGATTGATTAGAAATACAGCTCAGTCAGTGTCCAACACAGGCTTCTATATGGTCTGCCTTGGAGAGGAAGCAACTCTGGAAGAGTGCTTGAGGACTGCCGTGGCATACAGCCTCTGTAGGTATCCATAATGTCTGTTGGGAGATTCTGGTGATCTCTGGCTCCAGTTATTGTGTAATGACATCACAGGCATGCTCGGGGGGGGTACAAATTGTCCTGTTGGAATACGGCACCAGGAGGCATCTTTGGATAAGGTTCCACCTCAGACCCCAACATCTCTGTGAGGTATCTGGTCATGGTTCTGGTCAGTGTGCATGACACATGAACTGGAGTGGACTATAAGTACAACATGCTGGAACTTTTGAGTCTTTCACTGCAGTTCCTCTATACATTGACTCATATATATTTTAAACATGTTCACAGATGTTACAGTGTTGCTGTTTTATTGGTCATCAGTTCACATCTTCCAACTAGACATTAGGTGTTGGTAGTTGTTGTCCCAGAGTGTCCATTCCTCCAGTGCTCAGCTGATTGGCTTGTGAATGACCTGATCCTGAAAATCTACCACCCTAAAGAGTTAACATCCATCGTAACTGACTCTGATATTCAGATCACCCTGAAGGTATTCGTCACCTGGATCATGTGTTAGTTTATCTCCTCAGGGTCGTAGATCTCCAGGACTGGACAACCCTAGTGTAGAAGGATTATGTTCATGGCATTTATGGCAAAGAAACTTTATCAATGATGAGCATTTTCTAACATGTACTTAGAGCTTATATTTTGTTATACACATGTTATGATGCAACTTGTTTTTGTATCTGTCTCAATATAAGAGAGTTGCAAGAGCTGCAATGTTTTTATTGTAGCCTTACATTAAAAAAATGTTTTAAGGGCAAATTGAACCTGAGATAGTGCTTGTGCATTTCCTGTAGATAGGATGGACCAGTTCATGGCAACCAAACCTCCATGTGACATCACAACCACAAATTATTGGTAGTTTTATCATAATATATTCCGGGGACAAGACTCAAGCCAGAAAATGTGGAAATTCTTATCTTCTTGGTGAAAAAAAATTCTAATTTTAGAAATTAAGTTAAATTACAGTCACAATATTGAATTGATTTTTTCCCCCAATTTTCAGTTGTTCAGGTTCTATAGAAATGGATGTGAATTTAACAGCAGAATATTCTGTACTGAGAATAGTTGTGGGTTACTGGTACCATTTTGCTGTAATTTGTGATTTGAAAGGTTTGGTTTGACGGCAGTGGGTCAAGTCGTCTGAAGTTCTGTCTGAAGGTTGAGGCTGGTCTGGGTTGACGTCAAGCTTTATGTTTGTGTAGCACTCGCAGAGTCACATTTCATGTTTTCGCTTCTGTAATCTGGTCACGTAGCTTCTTGGCCCAGTAAAGTGAAATGTCATGGTAGGAAGTATAAAGAGTCTTTCATGTGTGGATTTTGCTTCTCAAGCAGTCTATGCATTTCTTTATTTCATTTTAATGGATGTATTCTGTGCCTGTTTTGCACTGAGCATGGCTGCTTTTGTTTTAGCAAATCAAGTAACATTTTCAAATTTGCGATGTCGTTGAAACTTAAAATATTTTAGTATTTTCAGTCAGGAATTTAATGCCCATATATTGGGATTTTTCTACAGCAACTACATTAAATAAATGCAATGTTTTGTAAAAACCCTTCAGATTAGTAATATAACATGCTTTACAGTTTAATGCTGAACACTAAAATGTAGGAGCTTTCAGATTCTAGTCTCAGAAATTAGTTTTTACTTATGTATCTTACAACTCAGATTTGGGTCATAAGAGGGAGCCCTTCAGCAGGAAAGAAGCTGAGCGATCAGCTCTACTTGTATGAGACTTGCTCTCAGTAAACAATTACAAGTTTTTTCAGTGTTTTCCCAACTGTAACTATGATGCATGACTTATTTGAAGCAGAAACTTTAATTAGCAGCTCAGAATAGTCTGAAATGAACTTGTGTGCGTGTATATGTATACGTGTGTGTGTGTGTGTGTGTGTGTGTGTGTGTGTGTGTGTGTGTATATAAATATATATATACATACATACATACATACATATATAGGGGTTAGACACTGAAACACCTGTCATGTTAGTGTGGGAGGTTTCATGGCTAAATTGGACCAGTCTGGTGGCCAATCTTCATTAATGTCACATTGCACCAGTAAGAGCAGAGTGTGAAGGTTCAGTTAGCAGGTAAGAGCACAGTTATATAGTATATTGCAATGCACACAACATTATGGTGACATAACAGAGTTCAAAAGAGGACAAATTGTTGGTGCACGTCTTGCTGGTGCATCTGTGACCAAGAC